>CM046446.1:2622500-2765000 GCA_025506515.1 Flaveria trinervia
TAAATAATTCTTTTTGTATAGTTATAAAATGTTATTAATCATTTTACAATAAATAATTAAATGGAAACATGACTTAAAATTTATTAAGTTATAAAATGAGTTTTAATAAACCTATAAAGATTTATTAGTAGTTATGAATTTTTATTATTAATAATAAATAATTAAATGATTAATTTGATTTATTATTTAAATTAGTTTTTTTAAGTCAAGGGCTTAAATAGTAATTTCTAAAACTTGATATAAAAGATTCATGCATAAAATAATAAAGGTGGATATTACAGGGACTAAAAGTGTAACTTCAATTAAAAAAACCCAAATTCTCTTTCCCCGTTGACAATCTCCGGCCGCAACTTCGGCCATCTCCAACGGAGTTAAATCCTCCCAATTTGTCCCGAATTAAACCAATAGAACCGCCCTTTCACTTCGTGCATGAGTTTCGAACCCATAGCATGTGTTAATTCAAATTAAGAGTCCATTACGACTCACTTTGTTGAAGCCGAAACTCATTTCAATGCTAAACCTATTACAGTTCGATCTAAGTGTTCAATTAACCATAGTCGGTTATATTACTACGTTCAAGCGTTTCTATGTGAATTCAATAACCACATAATTGTGTTTAATCATGTAATTAAACTCAAATTAAGTCTGCAACCTTCGAATCAAGTTAATTCAATAAACCTGCAATTAACCAAATCGTTCCCTTATAATAGAGGGGAAATTATTGAATCAACCCCCTTAAACCTGCTACAACTTCAAATTTCATTTGAAGCACACTCATACACCATAAACGAATACCAATTTCTTTCGGATCTGCAATTTAGTCGAACTCCACCATGTGGGCATTTTGAACCAAAATTGATTAAGGGCTTTAAATCATAAATCCATTTAGAAGTTTCCTACTAAATTAATTGGTTTATCATTACCATTTGCATCTCGAATCGGACTGAATATTGCCACGGTTGTATCTGTTCTTGTTATCATCGGGTTTGACTTCAAATCAGGTAATTAAGCAAACAATCATATTCGTATATTCTTAACAAACGAAAGCCCTAATCTTTCGATCGATTATAATGTTCATATGGGGTTCAATTTGATCAAATATGGTTTTAGGGTTCATGTTGGTTTGGGGGTTTATTTGAAAGATAATTTTTATTAATTAATTTGTGATTTAAAACAAGTTCTGGGCTTTAGCCCAACTAGTTAACACTCAACACTATTGAACCGGAGGTATTGGGTTCGAACCCAACCTCTGGCATTTATTTTTTTAAGCCAATTTAGATACTTTGAACTTCAAAAATTATACTAATATGTTATTAAATCAAAGTAAAAGTTATTTTAATAACTAAAATATTTTAGAAATTATTAGATTAATTTAAAAAGTATTAAAAACTTATGAGTGTAGAATTTTTTTATTTTTTTAAGAATAACATAGGTTATAAAACATTATTATTATTTTTTTAAATGCTATATATTTATATGTTAAATAATTATTCAAATAGTTATTTAAATAATTATTTAAATAATTAATTATTCATCTATTATTTAATCATGTTATATCATAATTAGTTAATAATTTTATTTCTTAAACTTTTATTTAAATACATGAAGTTATAAAATAATATAATTTTCTATTTAAGGCCTTGATATAATAAGACCCTTATAAAAATCAATTAAAAGTTTAAAAACTTTATAAAATAAATTTAAATAATTTTAAACTATTTTTGCAAGCCATTTAAATAATTAATTACCCAATTAATTATTTTGATAAAGTTTTAAATAATTAATTTCTTGATTAATTATTTCTTTCCACAATGTTATACTCAATCATTACTTAATCAAATATTGTTAATATTTAAGTAATGCTTATTGTATAATTTCACTAATGATCATTGTTGTTTCAATCTTAATCATTTAATAAATTTATTCATCCTTATGTAAATAAAATATAATTGGTTATATTATTTCATTTACCCTACTTATCAAAACCCCAAATCCAAATTGAAACCCTAGTTCACATCTAATCGTTACTCTTATTATTGAACCTCATTTTGGAATCAATACATTTAGGTAACTTGTAAAAGAAATCGTTGGAGCCTCGTTTAAATTCTTATCATCACCTTATATATATAAAGTGAGTTCTCTATGCCTCATTTTTACTTTATTTCACACATTTTGAGGTGAAACATGTTAACCGTATAAATGCACATTTGAGATATTTGTGAGTTTTCCATGCCCCTTTTTACTTTATTTCACATATTTTGGGGTGAAACATGTTAACCGTAGAAATGCACATTTGAGATATTTGTGAGTTTTCCATGTGAGTTTCTCCATGCCCTTTTTTACTTTTTTTCACACCTTTTGGGGGTGAAACATGTTAACCTTATAAACTTACACTTTTAAACATCTTGATACTTGTAATGCGCTTGCAATTCATCTTTATATTTTTGTCATGGTTATTCGTGTGTTGTAAGTGATTATATGAGATACATAGTTTGTTTACAATCATTACTATTGCTAGCCTAGCGACGTCTTAGATCTTTGGGCCTGACAAGCCTATTTGGTGCTAAAGCCGAGGTATTGCCGGCTCCTGATGACGTATGCTTGTTCATCAAGGGAACCAAATACACTTAGCCAATCTTATATACTTGTAATCAAGTCGAGGTTTGGTTGTAACGATATATGTTCTATAACCTTACTAACTTATAACCTATGACATGAATTGCTACTTGTAACCTTGTTATATTATGTATGAAAACCTTGGAAACTCACTAACTTTATAGTTGATCATTTATTTTTAACATGTTTTAGGTTTGATGCTTGAAGATCTTCTTGTGCTCATATAGGACTTAGACCTAGATTAAATAAAAGTTTTATGTTAATAGTTGTATCTTGATTGTTTTGTAATTACTTATTTGTCTTATAATGTTTAATACATAATGACATTAATATTATTTCAACTTAATTAGTTTCATGTGCTATGAGCAATCGTCTCCTATTCGTCCACCCCGATGATTCCGCCGTCGGTCGGGGTGTGACACCCTGGCACAGTATCAGTTTTCGGACATGAGTCGGGGATATTGCATGAGACGAGATAACGAGGTGAGCGACCTTGTGTTGCAATAGACTCGGATAGAGTTCAATCCTTGTGATTGACTCATATGGGATCTTTGTCGCGTATCCCAGTGCTGTGTCAGTCTTCGGACATGAGTCGGGGGTTTGTGTACAGGCCCCGGCACAACATCAGCTTTCGAGCATGAGTCGGGGATATTGCACGAGACAAGATTCGAGTAATAAAGAGTAACGAGCAAAGAGATGAATGAATGAACGAAAGATAATGTATGAAAGAACGAAGTATGAAATGAACGTTAATAAATTATCGTAATAACGTACTGAACATGATCCTTGTCATTCGACCTCAATAATCGTGGCTGAGTGCCACGAATAGGGTAAAGTCTGACCGGATCTAGAAAGAGAAGTGAACGATAATGTAATACGTTGAATGAACGAAGTTACCGAACTTAATGACGAAGATAATAATGATATTATCTGTTTGTACATATGATGTATGATCACGAATGATTGTAAAGTATAGTATGATTTGAAATAAAGTAAAGAACGGTTTTTATCAAAAGTAAAGTATTTTATTATAAAAACTAGAACTCACTCCGCGTCGCTGACTTTTGTATGCATGATAGTTGGCAGGTATATGTTGATGCTAAGGAGTTGCAGGCATGGATTCATAAGCTACTGGAAACATTTTGAGGCTGACATCCTTATTTTGACATGTCTTTGTATTTTGTGATGAAAACAAATGTTGTAAATAAATGAAATGACATGTTTTTAGTTATAAATGAAAGTTTTAAATTCCGCTGCAGAATAAATGTACGTTTTATAACGTTTGAAGTGCAATGAATGAACAACTGTGAGGTGTCCGGGAACGGGGCCTTATAGGTTAAAAATGGTACAAACGACTATATGGCCGTTACCCAACGGTAACCGGGTTGAAAACCGGTTTGATGGCTGGGTTGTGAACCGGTTTGAAAACCGGGTTTAAAACCGGTTTATTTATCGGGTTGGAACCGGTTTGAAAACCAGGTTGGAACCAGTTCGGTTCAAAAACCAATTTTAATTTCAAAAATGAAAAATCGGGGAGGAACCGGTGGGTTGGGTCGGATTCAAACCAGTTTGGGCCTCAATCCGGTTTCGGGTTTTCTGGCGAAACCGATCCCCGAACCGGTTTTTTTGACCACCTCTACATAAATACCACAATACATGAACTTCTACAACTAACATTCTTACATCCTATAACACCATGAACAACAAACGTGTCTATCATCAAAATCAAACCTAAAATACCATAAGACTATGTTTTTATCCAGACTCACACATTCTCTCTACACTACACCTATTATATTTATAAAATCATCATATTTAAAGCATTCACAACCGGTTTTCTATATTTACGTGAATGTATTTAGCTATATTATATGGTATGGTTATAAGTGGTTGTGAGTGAAGGATATGATAAATTTACTGTTCAATTTGTATTTTAGAGAATAACTGTTCAAAACCATATAATGGTTTTATTATATTTTAAGTGATTGTGAGTGAATAATAGAGAAAATATAATTATAAGATTAAAAATCTAAAACAAAAAATAATAAATTTTAATGTAATTAGATAAGGAATTAGTCGTGAGTTTTATATTTTGCTTGATTTTTAACTTACAATATAATAGTTTTGGCACAAAGATCTAGAACGTGCATTGCATCTATCAAAAACCGGTTTATTTTTGGTTTTTAAATTCCGAAATCTTCATATATCGAGATAAAAACGGGTTGACCCGCCCGTTACCACCCTCTTTCCTTCGTGCCGCCCCCAATTGCATATTCAAAACAAAATAACGAAACCCTAATTTCCCCCTCTCTCATCATCATCATTCATATAAATACCCCTTTCATCTCCTTCAGATCTCTTCTACGCGTTTACCGCTTTCAAATTCCATACTAAAAACCCCAAATTTCATCCTCAAAACCCCCAATTTCAATCCAATTTTCCATAAGGCTCTTTGATTTAGAGCAATCTTTGTATATGTATATTAGCAATTAGGAATTAGCAACTAGGGTTTGTTTGGGTTTTTTTTGACGATGGAGAGATCTACGGCGGTCGGCAAGGCGGTGCCGGAGTTTGTGAATGGGAGGAAGTTTGTTCTACAAACCGTAGAGGGAGGAAAGAGGTGCGGTTCTATTTGAAACGACGGTGTGGGACTTACGTTTTGGCAGTTGTTGGTAAAGAGAAGAAGTTAGGGCATCATACGAAGGTGTTATCGTCTTCTTCGTATCGGTATCGGTATGCGAATCGTGAGAAATCGGTGTTTCTTTCGTTGAATTTGCCTTTTGAACTTCCTTTGAAGCTCAGATCTCGGCGGGAGGTTGTTGACTGTTTAAGCTCCATTGTTTCAGGTATGTAGTAATATATCTGTGTTGTCTTCTTCAAGTTTCTTTCTTTTATGGTTTTTGTTTCGATTTTGTGGGGTTATTTTTGCTATTTCAATCCATCTGTTACGGGTCTTGTTCTTGTTTGGCTTAGGGATTAATAGTTGTTTAGCGACAGATATGAAATTGGTCTCTTGAGTCGGTTTTGTGTTGATAGCAAAATAACTTTTTTTGTGGGTTTTAGGATTCTTGGGATTAAATAGGTGAAAGTAGCATGTTATAATCAAATTACTCGACTTTAATCATGTTGTTCATCTTTTCTTGAAGAAAAAAACAATTGTTTATTTGTGTAATTATGTTCATGTTAATTGATTCATTCTATTTACTTCAATTTGTATGATGTTTGTTTTCTGTATGTTCGCCTCTAGGACTGACAATGATCTGGGCTGCAGGAAATATTAAAATCAGATTCCAAGAGCTGGTTGAGAGCCTCGGAATTTCTGAGCCCTGATTGCTAGGTTAATATCATCTATGTTCTCTCATAGTCAACTTAATTTGTGTTGTGTAGACTTGTTCTGTTATCCCTCATTGATGATTTTATGCCTAATTAGATATCAAGCACTATTGATTTTAAGTAAATATTGTTCTTTTGTAAGAATATATATATCTTATCTAAGTGTTGTGTGATCTGTGATTTGTTTATTCTAAATACTTTTCTTGCATTTATGTTATTCTTTGTTGATATTTTTGTACCAAGTATTGATTGATTGCTTTCTTATATGGTTTTAGATGGAACCTTTCTTTCGCCACTGCAACCTGTGAATGATCCTCTGGGCTCAGGGAATACCTTGAGGTTGACCTCAGAAAGAGTAAAGGTATCATTTTCAGTTTCATCATAATTTAATTTTTAATTCTTTGAAAGTTTCTTATAATGGGCTCTTTTATAGGATATCAATCTGCATAAGACAGGCCGGCATGCTACAGAGTTTTTGTGGGTTGGTTCTGCTTGGACTTGCAGGAAAAAGAGGAAGCACTTTGGAGCTTATACTCGTAGTGGTGTCAGAATCTCGGTGAGTACAATTTCAACTTGTTTAAATTTCAAATAAATCATATGGACTGAACTGATGATCAAACTGATTGAAAGTTTGAAAGTTTTCCAAGTGTGTGTTTTTGTAAAGCATACACCCTTGCAATTTGCTTTTTTATTCTTGTTAAGTTTTTAAGGACACACCAAAGATGACACACTACTTTGACTCCCATGGATTTTTGCTTGGCATATTGATGGTTTGATTGTTTTGTGTTCAGGTTCAAGATTTTGTGTACGTATTAGCAGAAGGAAGCAAACGACTTGTTGCTTACATAAATGATTTATACGAGGACCCAAGAGGAAACAGAACTGCCGTGGTACAGTGGTTTCACAAAATCGATGAACTTGGTCTTGATTTACCTTGTACATATCATAATGACAAAGAAATTTTCTTTTCACTTTGTCTTCAAGATCTTAGCATCGAGTGCATTGATGGACTAGCGACTGTTCTCAGTCCTCATCACTATGATACTTTTGTCAAGTCAAATGCTGCTCAAACTATATTGGATGGTCCTTTTGTATGCCGAAATCAATTTGAAAATGAAATAGTCAGCCCCTTTGACGTTACTCAAGTCAAAGGATACTGGAACCAGAAAATACTTAGATTATTGTCTACTGATGATATCAGCATCAGACCGAAGAAGAGACTTAGGAAGTTGGTTGACACCGGACACTCTTTAGGTTCTGAAATTGAAGTATTGTCGCAAGATAGTGGGATTAGAGGTGTTTGGTTTAAAGCTGTGGTTATTAAAAAGCATAAAGATAAGCTTAAAGTTAGGTATCAAGATATCAAAGATGCAGCTGATGAATCTATTAATCTTGAGGTAAGCATTAGTTTATATAATTCTGTAATTTTTTTTAATTGGCAAATTTCATAAATTTGTTGTATACTTTTGGTGGTGGTCTGTTTTGGTAATTATGGTTGTCTGTTTTGGTATTTACAATTTATGATCTGCTATAGTAACTTTAAGGTTTTTTAGAATGCACACTTTTGTATCATAGGGAGACTAAGAACTTCAATTATCTAAATGAGCATTTCAAAACACTTACCGTTACCAAAAGATACATAAAATCTTGTAATACCATAATGGACTGCTGTCAAAAGTTATTACTGTTTGATATCTGCTTTTCGTGAAAAATCTAGCTTTGTACATGATTTAACTTAGATATTTTGAAATTTTTGTAGGAATGGATATTGTCATCAAGAGTTGCTATTGCTGATGAATTGGGAATCCGCCATAGTGGGAGGATGACGATTAGACCAACCCGATTTTCCAAAAAGATTGATGCTTGTTCAATTGACGTTGGTTGCATTGTGGATGCATGGTTGCATGATGGTTGGTGGGAAGGAGTCGTGGTTCATAAAGAATCAGATGATAGAATCCATGTTTATTTTCCAGGTTTGTAAATAATTGCCATATCATGTGATCACTAACTTGTCAATCAATGAGTGCCTGAAGCATGTTTACTAATATATATATTTTTATATTCTTATTTTTTTCAGGGGAAAAAAATAGATCGGTTTTGGGATGCAAGGATTTGAGATATTCTCAAGAATGGGTAGGAGAAGGTTGGAAAAAAATCGAAGACCGACCTGATATTCTTGGTTTAACTTCTTGCGCAACTGAAACAAATTCAGAAGCTACTAAATCCAATGATAATGTATCCAGTCTAAGCTCAGAAGAAAATAGAGGTAGTGACGTCGGTTTACTTGCTAGTTTGACCTGGAACTGGTCAAACAAGAGAAAGCACACAAGAAATATGCGTAAAAGTAACAATTTAGTAGCAGTTGAAACAAGAAAACATTACAGTTTTCTGATGCCTGTTTCGTTTAAAGTAGACTGCAAGTCAACTTGTGCTCGAGTTGCTTCACCATTAACAAGCTTAGTTATGTCCAGGTGAAAGCTTTTACATTTTCATTTGGAACCATGTACAATCTGTTAGTTGGTTAGCCAAATTGAGGATGTAACAAAAGTTGCAAAGCTTGAGCACTTAGATTAAACTAGTATGACTTAGATGCTTAATTTCTTTACAAGTAGGATTTTATAGTAGTCACTGTTTTTTGTTTCCTGTATATTATGATTTTAGTTTGTATGAAATAATGTCTTTTGATGCAAATTGCAAAGTTTGAGCATTTAGATTAACTTAGTATGATCTTGATACTAGGTTTCTTATTATCTGTTCAAGATTTATGGTTGACTTCTGATCTGATAACTGTTTTGATGAAATTATGGTCCTACCCTTGATCTATTGTTTTGAAAAATTGTAAATTGACATAAATAGTTTGATTTGACGGTTTGTATTTTTTTTTTCAACTTGATATCAAAAAGCATGAGTTTGTTTTATGGTTTTAAAAATAATAAACGTTTCGTACATGGTTTGGTTTGACTTTTTTTTAAATTTTTTTTAAACTTATTGTCCAAAAGCATGAGTTTGTATTATAGTTTAAAAATAATACAAGTTTCGTACATGGTTTGGTTTAAACTTTTTCAATTGTTCTGTTTTAACTTATTATCCAAACGCACGAGTTTGTATTATTGTTTTAAAAATAATAAAAGTTTCCTGCATTTGTATAAGTGTATAATTACATGTTCCAAAAAAAAACAGTTAATATCTGTTTCAAGTTATGAATCTTAAATCTTGTTTTTTCAAATCATGCACCTAAGAATGGGATTGCTTTATTTTTCTTATATCTGGACTTATTGTTCAACTTTAACAGTTTATTAACATTCATATAGACCGCTATAAAGGTCTGGATGCCGAGTATTGTGTGGAGTTATATTAAGTAGACCTTTTACGAGAACCCTTTATAGCCTAGAGAGTGTCTAAATAATTATTAACGCGTTTATGCTTCATAAGTTCATATAAGATAATAATTTAATGAAAAAAATCAAACCTTAGATTTAACATTAATAAGTTTTAGTATGTAGACCGATCCACTGATACTTATATGAAAATTAAGTTTGTGGTTTATGTTTAAAGTAAAACTCAACGAAACCAACAGCTAACCACTAATCTTATACAAGGGTGAGAACATATGTAAAGTTCAAGGACTGAAGCTATAAAACATCAATAGTTCAGGGGTACTGTTTACCTATTACAATTTTTATATCCATTGGATACTTTGATAATTAATATTGTTCTTCTTTGACCGGAGCTGAGAGATTCAGTCATACAAGTTATCAACCGTCAATTGTTCCGTCCGATGACATTTTATTGAGTTCTTAATTACTTTAAGACCAAATACATTGTGGGTCCATGAATCTACCAATTAAATGGCTTCACAAAATCTATGATAAAATTTTACAATTCAAACTTATATTTATAGAAAACAATGAAAACTGGATTTAAACCTATAATATATTTTAAAACGGACAAAAACATTTACTGTCATGTGTTTAATAGTTGTCTTGCACATTCGACTCATGATATTAGGGTTTCTGATAGACATAAACGATACTGAAAGTAATGATTAAAAGATGCAACTTTTGACATTGTGTAGCTTTTAGTAGATATAGTATCAAATAAACCGTAGGTCATTATAAAAATCACACCTTCATAAATCAAATGACAAGATTAAACTTATTCCCACCTTTAAAGACAATCTACAACCTAAAATGGTTTAATGGTCCGAATCCCTCATACAAAAGTTTAAGGTTCACATCCAGTGTTTCACTAATTTTCTCCGTTTAACCTCTTTAAAACCATATGTTCTAATATAAGTTGCATTTTAACCGGTTTTATTGCAGTTGTTAAAGAACATTAGCAAAGTCTAGTGAGTTTTAAGATAACGACCTCTTGGTTTTTCGTGAACGAAATCTCACGATAAAAAGTGATACAAATTAATAGTCTTGGGGTGTAGATTGTTAAACACTTAAACTTCAACAAGCATGAATTCTACCATTATTTAAATAGACTTTGTAGCAATATTTATAACATAAAAAACAAAAACAGTAGTGGGTGAGAGGCTACCAATGTTCTTGAAGCATACTTGTCAACTCTCTTATAAAAGCTTTAACCCCCTATCTCTCACACATACACATACACATACACACACACTCATGTGAGCTTTCTCATAACACATAAAGGCATAAAGCATCACAAACTAGGGGTCCCCTTTTAATATCAAGAAAAACTATGGATGCTAATCATCCAAATGAAGAACACGACGAACACGAAGAACATGAATTTGAAGATAATAATAAGTTGGACATTGTTCCAACCACACTTGCCACCATTGAATCCTTAACCTTCCCGCTCGTAATCGATTCGATTTTTCATTAGTTTTATGATCATATGTTCGTGTTTAGTACGTCAGATTTAGCTAATTGGTGGTGTAATCTTTGTAAACATAGGTTCAAGAAGTTGTTCTTTTAGCTGATATTCGATGCAAAAGATGTCAAGATAGAGTAGCTAACATAGTCTCCAGATTGAATGGTAAGTTTTATCATCCCCACATCTCCGTTTCAAGATTTCTTGATTCTCCGGCGACTATAAACTGTTTTGATCATTGTTTCTGGTATTTCAAGATTTCTTGATTTTCCGGCGAGATGAGTTGGGATGTAAGTTTTGATCACAATTTAGAGTATTTTCAAGATTTCTTGATTTTCCGACGACATTTGTAAGTTTTGACCATTGTTTCTGGTTTATTTCAAGATTTCTTGTTTTTCCGGTGGCAATTGTAAGTTTTGACCATTGTTTTTGTTTTCTTTTTCAAGTTTTCTTGATTTTCAGTGGTTTAAAGATTTCTTGATTTTCCGGGAGCTTGTGTTCATAGCTTTCTTGATTTTCCATTTGCCTAATATTTCCTGTTTGTATGATTGTATCCTATTAAATATTATCCAAATTTCTGTGGACTTACTTTACTGGTGTTCATTTTGGTTTTTTCTTAAATCAAAACCTAAGACCTAACCAAATTCAAAATGGTCAAAATCGAAACAAATTTTTCTTTTTTTTTTGTATTCGGTTAAGTTTTTATTCGAATTAGAGTTCAACTTGAAAAATGTTAACCCGATTAATCCAATTTGAATAACCAAATCCTGATTCGATGAACACCCTAAAAGAGGATTCCTTGGTTTGGGTTTTTGTTCTTCGAGTTTCTCACTTCGATTACTCAATGGGTTGTACTAATCGGAGAATCCTGGGCGTAGTATATATGAATTCAATAATTAGGCTTAACCGAATTGAATTTCTTAAATTCAAAATTTAAATAACTAATTTGGTTCAATTGAAAACCAGATCAGAAAACAATATGATTTAAACGGGTTCGATTCAGCTTTGGGATTTAATCGGTTCGTAACCTAATATTATTAAAATGATCTATATTCCTAGTATCTTGATCAACCTACATCATATCTTCTAGAAACATGTAGCCGTTGTAAATTGAAAATTTCATTGGGTCTGAAAATTCAAAAGTGGCCTAGAGATAACCCTATAATATTTTTATATCAAGTATTATGTTTTACTTTATAACCCTATAATGCATGTGTTATATGTAATTTACATCACATCTTAGCTCATATATCTAAGTTATCTTATCATCTTAACCTATTACATTACTCAAAGTATAGCCGAAGCAGACTCAATGGAGATTAGCTTGATGGAAAAAAAGGTGACCCTTACATTGACCACCAGACATCCAGAAACATCGAAAATGTCCAACAAAAAACTTCAACATACAACAATCTACAAAAGTCGAGCTAACAAAATTTCTTTAGCTAGAAGGATTTTTCGCTCTTCTTCTAGTTGATTTCTTCATAAAGTGGATTACGATGTATATAGAAGTAGAAATTGATGTATAACATGAAGTTTTCATGTATAACTCGTCAAAATAGGTTACAGATGTAATTCTATTAACTCTTATTTATTTATGTGAATATATGGTATGGGTAGGGATAATTTTACTTATAAGCATATAACATAATTATCATTTGGTTTGTTGTATAGTATGTAAATATTATATTATTTGCTAAATATGAAAATCACTTTTATTTACCAACACTATCAACTTGTTTATTGTAACAACAAATATACAGACATTCATTGGGTAAGTTTTTTTTTCTGAACTTTTATTTTTATTTATCTAGAATTGATCACAAGTTAGATACTTTTAACTTCAATAATCAAAAAATGATATATATGAGTATAAATATAAAACACACCTAATGCGTGTCGTTTATTAAAAAAAACCACACACGTGATTTGCAAGAATTTGTTGCTTTGAACATGCCTAGAATTTGAGATTGCAAACATCGCTTTAGGTTATGCGTAGTGTCACCACTGTAATGTTAAAAAGATGTGTTTTTTTTTCTTTACAACTATGATATTATATATAAGTACTAATTAGTGTTAAAGGGTTGGCAATTGATTTATCTATCAGAACCTACAATTATTCTTGAATGATTAACGACTTAGTCCTTCGTCAAAAACATTAGAAATATGAGGTAAAAAGATTATTTCATTGTTGATGTACTAACTAAATCAATCTTGTAGCTACACTAGAATATTATGAATATTTGATTCTTATTCATATGCTTTGATGCTTGCACACTTTAACTATATATGGGAATTGATCTTTAATACAAGGACGTCGCAATATAAATCAACAACTTGCAGGCTTTTATACGTATTATATAGTTTTATACTGGGCGTATAGGGTTTCGTATATCCTTATATGGGCTGTATAACTCTTCTGACAACTCTATTTCAAATCGAAGACACAAGTGTTAAACTTGATTATTCTATCGGTCTATTTTTCATTCTAAACCATTTAAACTAATTACATACAAGGTATAAATATATGTATTTGTTTGAAGTATATGTTTGTTACTCATTGTACCTCCGAACACAATAACATAAAGGTAACATGTTTATAGGCCCAGTTTCGTGTTATTGCGTTACTTTTGTTCGAGCAATGATAGTTATGTTGTTTGTATTAAGCATGTGTTCGAGTAACATGTGAATATAGAGGTTAGTTTTGGTTTTTTTGGAACTATGATTATCAAACCTACTTGTGAAAGTGATGCAAAATACAGTTAACAAAACAAAACATTTTCAAATATGTTGTCTTTAATTTTTAAATTTAAAAGTTGACCAACCCGATTACCGATTAACCTGACACGAATAAACACGAAGACTGAAACTCGAATACGATTATATATAATTTAATTTGTTTGGTCTTCATCTTAATTTCTACATCTGAAAACCTAATAAACTTGAAAGACATACAAGAATGTCGATTAATAAGGACGAGTTTCTTAATATGAGACCTTATTACAAGGGGAATTTTAGACACACTGTAGGAATTTTGAAGAAAACCGGATCAAAACGCCACGGTTTGGTCTAACCGTGACTTTTAGATTAGACTTCAAAGAGTAAACCGTGACCTTTGTAGAAAGTAAACTGTCACTTATAGGCCAAGCTGTGACGGTTAGACTTCAGAGAATGTTTTAACACATCGAGATTGGTGATGTATATGTAACGGTTTGGACAAACTGTGACATATTGAGTTTAACATTTAATTTTTTAATCATATTAGTTTGCGTTATCTTCAATCGGTGGAGGTGGTGTGTATGTCATGGTTTGGACAAACCGTGACATATTAAGTTTAATATATAATTTTTAATCATACTTTATGAATTTTTTTATTTAAGCAAAGTTTTTGGCAGGCATTAGGTTCTCATGCATTATAATTTCCAAGTAATATTTTTATTGATAGTCCATATAATATTGCCGTTGATAAAAGTGAACGAAAAAACCAATTTAAAATTTGTATGAACTACTAGACAAACTGTAACGTCAAATTTTAACAATAAAAAAAGACATCACAATTTTTTTAGTGATAAATTTGAGTAATTTTTTTAGCACATTTTACTTTTGTTTGGTTGATCAATATTTTTAAATAGAAAAGTTTTTTTTATCCAATACAATTAAAAGAGAGAAAAAAAGTTTTTAAAACATCAAATACTTATGGTTAGAACAAACCGTGACTTTTTGTTTCAGACTTGTTTATCTTTATCAGTGTACTTTTGTTATAAATTATCCCAGAAGATCACGGTTAGACCAAACAGTTACCTCTAGATCTTTAAACCGTCACGTTTTAACCAAAACGTAACAGTTAAATCCGGTTTCTCTTGAAAACACATGCGGTGTCCCACCCTACTACAATTGTGGTCGGTTGTTTGACATTTATTAATACGTTGCGTCTTGTCAATCAAATTCGTGTTTCTGTGACTCTACTGAATTAGAACCTACAAGTCCTTGCAGTAACAAACAAAAAACAAATTTCCCCTTTTAACTTTGTTTACTTGTGGCCTTTTTACTTTTTAGATGCATATGACTAGGAAAAACAAATAAGAGTAATTTTGTTTAATTATATATATTTACTATAGATCTAACTAGAAAAAATGTTGAAGGTCACACACACACGTATATAAATAAGAATATAACTTTTTTTGTTTGGATATGTTTTTATTTACTATTAAGAAAAACTAGTTTTATTACCCGTTATGCGTTACGACGGCGCTATATACATCATGATACTTTGTAGATTATCATTGGCTCTGCTTCTGAACTACATTTATGTCAAAACATAAATCAACTGAACACGTATATTTGAACTGGCTCATTCCCAAACAAATTTGCGTTAAAATCTAGATGGACTCGAACTTATACTGACATGTATACAAAAAGAACGCAAGAAATTAGATTTTTTTAGTAAACCTGAAACATTTGAAATTTGAGAGGGTCAAATGACATTTTAAAAACTTTTTAAAAATTATATGGGATCAAAGTTTAAATTCAAAAGTTGAGGTGCGAGAATTGGCCGATGACAAAGGCCACGAACCTTGCTTACATGATGCTGCACATTTGCGAACTTGGGTACATTTGTTGTAACAAACTAATAATGTCATTACGTAATTAAGTATATTAAAAAAACATATAAAGTTGTGGCGATTCAGTTATAGAAATCAAGACATAGATTAAAAAATTGAAACAAAATATTTTTAAAAAGAGTTAGCAACAAAGAAAAAAAGTTAAATGAAAATAAATAAGCTAAAACAATTTGCCATCCCAAAGATTAGATGCCGGGACAATAAGTTTAAAAAATTGAATTTGCCACCGATCTACGAGAAGCATCTAATCTGATTTTGGCAAGAAATTATTTATATTGAATGTGCGAATAAAAAAAAAACAACCCGGAGCGTTGCAGCGGTGTAATATGATTAAAATTCATATGTTATTGTTGTTCATATGATTATAGGAACTAATAAAGTTATGGCGGATTAGTTATGTAAACTAACACGTAAATAGAAAACACAACTATGTTCCGTATGTAATGGTATAAGAAATTAAAAATGTTATTTACTGGAAAAAACGTTAGAAAATAAGAAGTTTGAAAATGTAATTAATAGGAAAATATAAAAAAATGTAAAAGAAAAGCAACCCGCATCATCGACAACTCAAAACACGAAGAAATCAACTTCAGTAGACACATATTTGTATTCAGTAAACGAATAAATATTAAGTAAAAGTTAAGAAAAACACATATAAAAGTAAAAATAAGTACAAGAAGTAAGGCATGAAAGTGGATTGTGGACCTATAGATAACTAACAAATTACCTTACCACATGAAGACATTGTTAAGAAAATGAGAAAGGAAATTTATAACCACTTAAAAAACATGAATAAAAAAAATTAATTTCATCAACGTTTGAAAATAAGAATATAAAAATAAGAATATATAAAAATATATAAAATATACATATTTTCTCCCCTTAACACGCTAACATACGAAAACAATACGATGTTTTACTATCTTCTTCCTTTTGCTCATCCATTTTTGTCAATTTATGACTCGTTATAGTGCGAACAAACTCATACAAATCCATCGATTAAACATTGATATACCATAGAAACCTTTTCTCAACAATCTATATTCGTCTTCTCTTGACAATAGAAATTAAGGAGGTGTTTGTTTTTTCAGAAAAGCTCTTCCTGACCTCTTTTGTATGCGCCGCGCAGATAACGCACAAACTTTGAGATATGCACAGTGTTTGTGATTTGGAAAACTTTTCACTAAAAAGAGATTGTGCGAAGTCTGCATGATGCAGACTTGACGCAACCACTTGTAAAGTCTTTTAAAGTGTGCAGATGATTAAAAACCATCATCTACCATCACCGTTCGCCTCCACCCACCGTCTACCACCACCACCACCACCCACCATCCATCACCACCCACCATCTACAATCATCACCACCGTGTAGCGCCGCTGTATACAACCATCAGATGTGATCCGGAGACTGTAGACATTTAGCTGCAAAAGTTAAAAAACAGACACTTCTTGTTACAGACTGCATAACTTTAGTCCACCTCTTCCCCTGCAGATGTGGTCTGAAGACTGCAGACACTTTACTGCAGAAAAAACAAACAACACCTAAGTCTGTTTCTTTATCAAGATTCGTGATTACGATACATTTTAGGTCATGAAAGTTTTCACCTTGTCAATGCTACAACACCTGCACCCTTTTCTTCCTTTGTTCTAACACTTTGTCGTCATCTTTTTAAATGTTTATCGATAGTCACTGATGTGAAATAATAAGAATTGTTACATCATTCATGTTTTCACATCCTTATCGTTTTGCCATTAACAAATATATTTGTATAGACAGTTACTAGCCGACGACTAGGCTAAGGCTTCAACACAAAGTCCAGTGGCAATCTTTTTGGGCACGATAATTCGGCCCAAATATTAGCATGTTTGGATCTTGTATCCTCGGCCCACTCGGCCCACTTTTTATTGGTTGTGTATTAATATATTTTGGAGATATGTAATTTATTAAAAAATGTTGTTTGATGTAGTATAAATATACGGTTGTAATAGAGTGTTTTTTTTAATTTATGGCTTGATATAAATTTTATTCTAATTAATATTAGGTTTATATACTTTTATTTTTAACTTATTTTTGTGTTATTTAACACTCATTTCCTCAATAATGTAATTCATAAGTTTCTGTGTATGTATTTGTAATAAACCAAATGCATAAATGCATCTACGCGTATATGGATGGATAAAAATATGAATTTTGAAAAATGTAAATTACAAGGGCAAAATGCATTTTTTCAAGTTTTTCTTGATATTTTCATTATTATTATAGATTATAAGTATATACATCTAAAAATTATAATTATATATATGATTAAGTTTAGATGATAAGTTGAAGAAGAGTACAAGAAACAAATGCGCATGCACTCAAATTCTACTTGTAATTATGAAACGATTGATCACAATTGTTGTTAATTATGATTCTTTTCATTCTTTTTAGTTTTCAAGCACATTTATAAATTACCTTTCCTTTTCATGTCATTTACAATTTTTAGTTGAGAAAGACATATTAACCTCATTGGTAGTGTGAAATCTATCAATATAATTAAGACTAACATTGCTATTGATCAAATAAATATTGCAGAAAATTCAAAAGGACGATCTAGACATTTGTGGTCCTTTTCTCAATTTTAGGATTATAACATAGATATACTTTTTCTAATACCAAATTATTAATTATATATTCCTACTCCCATAATCATAGCATTTACATTATTTCCCTTTTGATAAATGTTCATATTACTTTCTTATTAATATTAATAGATTATGGTTTTTTATTCTGATTAAGAAGTCATCACAAGTCACCATCCACCCATAATTATATATCTTGTTATTCAAACTATGTATAAAAAAGGAACTGCAATAAAAGTTAAGGGACTTGAAGTGTAAACACTCGATAAAAGAAGGATCACTTTGTGATTCCCAAATTGACCGACTACAACCCTTACTTTGCAAGGAAATACTCCTCACGCGTTTATAAATTAGCATGCCTTTCGTCGTTTACTCGTTATGGATTTATTAATATTTTGGACTTTTAGTACATGTTTATATGGGTGAGTGATTCATAAGCTACTCAAAATCATATATCCAAAGCTATGAATTGAAATTAAATGAGTTTTAACTTACGAACCAAAATACAAAAGACTTGTAACTTAATGATATCAATAGTGTAAATATTAAAAAAAAATTCTATAAGTTTCGAGTCTTGAGATGAATAAAAATAAGATTACATATGCTACTAGCTGATGGTTATAGAGGATCATTTAATAAATGAATCCGAGTATCGAGCTTCAATATACTAATTTGATTAGATTGTGAGAATAAAGGAGTTCATTATTTATGTGAGAATAATAATTTTCTTTACATATTAAGTAGCATTGTACATAATCTTGATAAATCAACTAAATAATAAGAAGTCCCACAATTAAAATGTTGTCTTCTAATATATCCCGATACAAAAACAAAGAAAGCTGTAAAAAACGAAGTAAGTTATAATTGTAAAAATACATTATTATTAGGGGTGAGCTCACGGGTATGTTTAGGTTTTTAGGGTTTTTATAAACTCTATATAATATAATCAGATCTATCAATAATATTCGTTTAGTTTTTTATCATCTTACATGATAACAGAGACTTATTGTTTTGTTTACTTTTTTTTTTTCTGTTGCGTAACCATAAAAATACAAACCTTAACTGTCACCACCACGTTCAAACACTAGACAGGGAGTCGTGTCGCCGCTAACGTCCGGTCCATTCTCTTCGCTTTTAGTTCTATAATCTTTTTTGTTCTACAAGCAAATACACACAAATATTCATGAACATTAATGAGTACAAACGGAATTTTCTAAAATAAAAAATGAAAATCAGTACTTAACATAATCATCTCAAAAATAACTTGTAAATAAACAATCACATTATTAAACGTTTACGAGCATAAATGAACAAACACGGCCTCAGTTCATGTTTTTTCATTTATATAAACGAGTGAAAATTTATTGTCCGCGTCTGTTTTTTATTAAACGAACTTCCCGCCGAACAGTTCACGAACTGTTCGCTAAACGTTCGGTTCGCTTACAACCCTACTTTTAAATTAAACGCGCCTTGAGATAGAAACAATAAGGGTCTAATTGCACAAAACTAAACGTAAAGGGGAGCTTGTGAAAATATTTCCTCCATATAATCCCAAACATTTATGCGACAATTTCCTCACGTCGTCACAAAAGTCACAAAGCGACGTCTTTCATCCGTCGTGTTTGAAGCTCTATTTCCCCTTTCACACTTATCATCATCATCTTCTTCATCATCTTCTTCATCATCTTCTTCTTCACTGCAAACGATAAAACACAGAGACCACCATGGGAAGAAAGCTCGACGCCATTCTCGGCCGGAGATTCAAACCCTCAAAGCTCAGAGCCACCGTCAACCTCGCCGTCTCCCGCATCGCCGTCCTCAAAACCCACCGTCAATCGCGCCTCACGGTGGCGAGCTCCGACGTCATCCAACTCCTCAACCTCAACCACCATGAACAAGCTCTCATTCGGGTACCAATTCGATCAATCGCAATTAGATTTCGTCAAATTGATTTGAAAACATGTTTATGTGATACTGTAACAACAGGTTGATCATGTGATCAAGGAGCAGAACATGTTGGATGTGTTGGCAATGGTGGATGGGTACTGTCATCTACTGTTGCAAATGATGAATCTCATAGAAAACGAGAAGTATGTTCTTCATTACTTTACACACCATTCTTAGCATCTTAATTCGTCTTGATTCATAATCTTTTTGATAAAATTATGCTAATTTGCATCAGGGGCTGTCCTGATGAACTGAAAGAAGCTGTATCAAGCTTGCTGTATGCAGCTCCGAGATGCGGTGAGTTCCCGGAGCTTCAAGAGGTTCGTGAGATCTTAACATCTCGTTATGGGAAAGAATTCGCTAATGGAGCTATGGAGTTACGAAGCAATTGTGGAGTTAACACCAGGGTAAGATTGAAGATTAAAGATTGTAAGAAAACAGAGCATGATTGAATTTGCTCATGTGTTCTTGATTCTAAAGATTTCAAATTAAATATGCTGTTGATTCAGATGATACAGAAGCTTTCACCACGACAATCGAGCTTGGAGACGAGATTGAAGGTCTTACAGGAGATCGCCGGAGAGAATGGTATCATTCTGAATCTTGAAGATTCATCTCCGGCGAATAAAGAGGTAATAACTAATAACATTAAAATTAACAATTAGCAACTTCAAATCGATAAAATTACTACAAATCTTGATGATTTATGATTCAGGGGGATGTAGAATCACCATCAAAAGGTGAAATGAACGATGATATTGCAGAAGTGTTGAGTTTTTCAGAGTCTACAACATTGAAGAAGAAATACAGGGGTGTGGAAGATGCAGCACAGGCGGCGTTCGAATCGGCGGCGTACGCAGCGGCGGCGGCCCGGGCGGCGGTGGAGCTTTCCCGATCACGATCATTCGGCTCCGATCACCCCGACAGCCCCAACTCACGGCCGAGGAAAGTGGTCGATTCGAACTCTGAGAAATCTCAGGTTCAAAGGGGTGAAACTTCGTCGTCGGAGAATAATATCAATGGCGGTGGTTCTGATTCAGATGGGTGTTCGACATTGGAGAAGAAGACGATGGTTGTTGATGAGAAGATGATGGGATTGAGTGTGAAAGTGGTGGTT
Source organism: Flaveria trinervia (assembly GCA_025506515.1). Lineage (NCBI taxonomy): Eukaryota > Viridiplantae > Streptophyta > Magnoliopsida > Asterales > Asteraceae > Flaveria > Flaveria trinervia. The sequence goes on from CM046446.1 coordinate 2,643,603, forward strand.
TTTCTCCATTGAAAGATGAGATGAAGATGGAGATAGATTTGACAAAGAGGCCGATGTCTGTAAGAACAAGAAGAGTGTATGGACGATGACACGTGTATATTGTTGTGAATCTGTTCTATGTTATAAGTTCTTTTTTTTTTCTAAATTTGATTTATTTTATTTTATTTCTGCTATGTGCTTTGGGTTGAGTTTTGAGGAGTGATATGGTTGTTTTGATTTCTATTATTATATTATTTAAGAAAAGAATTTGTGGGAATAAAGTTGAGGTAGTTTTTTTGTTAAAATATTTTTGATATTTCGGTTTGAAATATCTATACTTAATTCATTTAATTTTTTCACACATTTCAGACGTTATGATAACACATTAGGCACTAAAATCCTTATTTCGGGATATGAAACACCTAAAATTGTAGGCTGAGGTAACCTGTGAGCCTAAGTTTGTAGGCTCTACTCTTAAATTGTAGATTAAGAATGTATGATTTAGCTCATAACTTGTGAATTAAATTTACGGGTTAGTTCAGACTATAATTTTACATTTGTCATGTCTTAGAGTCGGTCACATGTAAATTATTTTTTTATTTCAACGTCCAACACATTGTCTTAGCCTGTAGGTTGAAATGTGCAAAATGAATGGTTGAGAATAACTAAATATGAAAGGTGGAAAATCATGACTATTGTGATAAAGAAAAATGGTGAACTTTGAACATATTGAGAAAACTCCCTAAGATTTGTTGTTGGAGCTTTACAATCTATTACCATCACACTAGACTATAGCAGGTTGGGTGTGCTATTAAAAATTATATTACTATTTTAAAGTTGTAACCCGTTGGACCAAAAGAACCAATGAGCCAGGTCAGAAAAACCTTTAAGTCTCTCAGACATCAAAACAACTGAAGTGGTCTACAACAGCTGAAGACAAAGTCTGAAGACAACAACTGAAGACAAAGTTTAAAGACAACAGCTGAAGACAAAGTCTGAAGACAAAGTCTGAAGACAACAACTGAAGACAAAGTTCTCAGAAGTTGTCACAACAGCTGAAGTAGTTCTCTTCAGTAGTTATGATGGTTTACTTTTCAGTAGTTTGTAATCAGTAGTTTTATATTATGTAAAACATCTGAAGTTCTTACACTTCAGATGTTATAACTTCAGTAGTTGTAATGTTAGCTTGTACTTAACTTTTTGTGAAGGTGTCCTCAGTTGTTGTGGACATCTTCAGTAGTTAGTTTACTTTTAGTTGTTTGTATAAATCAGTTAGCTGTCACTATCAAGTGACGTCAGCTGATGTCACATTCCTTTATAAAAGGAATGTTGACCTAATTTCCTCAAAACGAAGCGTGTGCATGAATGAAAACATTCTCTTTGCAGAAAACACTCTTTTTATAACCGTTACTGTTTGATTGAATATTCATATTATTCTTGCTAAAATTGTCTAATTCTTGTGCTATTCCGCTGCAAATGTTAATCTAATTGATCAAACTAGATCCCGATCCTTACAAATGGTATCAGAGCAGGTTAATCACTGATCGATTTAACAATTGATCATTGTAACTGTTCTTTTGATATCTAAGTTTTATCGAATTAGCAAATTTGCAAGAATTGGTTATAGAGTTTGATTTTCTGTTGCTTCCGGTGAATTAATTTGAGATTCGTCTTGTTTCAAACTGTGTTGTTGAGTTTTTGAGCTAGATCTGTTAAAATCTCATTGAACCTGTTTGAATTGGTGAAAATGGCTACATCAATCAATGATCCTCACAATACTGGCTCCTCAACAAAGCCTCTGATGCTTGTTAGGAGTGAGTATAACATATGGCAACGCCGAATGCTTCATCACCTGTCTGTTAACAGTTCAGGTTGTTGGAAATCTGTGGTTCATGGACCATATAAGCCTATGGTGAGTAATCCAGAAACCAATGAGATGGTTCCGAAGAAGAAAGAGCAATACTCAGATGAAGATCTGAAACTGTTTGAAATTGATGCTAAAGCCCATGGAATTCTGGCCATGGCGCTGCCTAATGAAATCTATTCTGGACTTATGCATCATGAAACTACTCATGACCTCTGGGTTGCTCTGAAAGAACAATTTGGAGGAACTGATGAGGTCTTGGCAAACAATAAGAGATCCTTGCCCAGCAATATGAGACATTCTCTCATAAAAAGGGTGAGTCACTGACTCAACAGTTTGAGCGATTCTCCTGTTTGATATCTGAGCTGAAAATGGTTAAACATGAATATACAAACAGTCAGATGAGCAACAGATTCCTCAGATCCCTGCCTGAGAGATGGGACACATATACTATTGTCCTATGCTCCAGTGCAAATCTAGACAATCTATCTCTCACCCAACTTCATGGGAAACTGTTAACATTTGAAAGAGAGATAGAACAAAAAAGGAAATTGGCTTCATCTGGGAAGCTCACTGATGACTTTATACCAGGGAATACTGCTTTGGTTGGTCATGAGTCAGAATATGCTACATCAGAAAGTTCTTATGATGAGTATATAGATTTCTCTTCAAACAGTGGAGATCCTGCTTTTGTTGGTATTGATAGTAATTCAGGGTGTAGTAGTGATAATTTGTGCTTTTTGATGGATGATTTAAAAGGAATTGCTGATGATGATTTGAAGAGATTGATATTTTGAGCCAAATGGCATTAATCAATATTAGATCTAAATTTTTTTACAAAAGGACAGGTAGAAAATTTCCTGGCCTCTCTGGAAAAACCAAAGTTAGTTTTGACAAGAGCAAGTTGAGGTGTCACAAGTGCCATAGACTTGGACATTTTGCAAGAGAGTGTAGATCATCTGGATCTAACTCTTCTGCACCCTTTGTGACCTTTCCATGCAATAGCTCACAAAACAAAGGGCAACATTCTACCAGTTCTGGTCATCATTCACAAATTCAATCATCTCCTGCATATTTTGTCCCTCAAGGTCAAATGCCATATCCTTATCCCTGTTTTTACATGCCTCAATCCAATCAAGTTCCAGTACCCATAGCTCAACAACCACATGCCCTACGTGAGCCTCTACCATCTCAATCAAATCAACAATCTCAATCTCAATCACATCAAAGCTTTTTCACTCCTAGAGTTGTTGACTGGAGTAGCTTACCAGATGATCTTTCTGGTTATTCTGAACAAGTGTTTTCTGGTGCTGGTCAACATGGTGGTGAAAATCCTTTTGGAAATCTTGTTTTTATGGCCCTGGAGTCTACTGATGGTTCATGCTCAAATGCTTCATCATCACAGGTACCCCAGGTATCTTCTGAGGCTAAGGCCAAGTTGTGTTCTGAGTCATGCATAGCTGCTTTTGTCTCAATTAGAGAAGCAAATGTAGTTTTAATTAATCAAAATCTTGACCTAGAGAAAGTGATTTCCAAAAGAAAAGCTGAGTTTGAGTCTGTCTTAAAGGAAAAAGATGATGAGATTTACAAATTAAAATGCCAAATCACTGATGAAAAGGCAAAGGTAGAGGTCATTTTAGAGAATCATAAGAATCTCAAAGAAACATTTGCAGCTACTCAAGTAGAGTGTGAACGCTGGGTAACATCCTGCAAGGGGTTTGAAATGCTTTTAGTAAACAAACAGCTTCAAATGTGAAGTTTGGGATTGAGTATAATCACACTGTACCTCCTACAGATTTTACTCCCAAGACAGAAGTAAAATTTGAAGGTGAAAGCAATTCCCAAACCACATCATCATGTGTCTCATCCTCAAGTGATAATGCAAAATCAGAGGATGAAGTCAGTAATAGTACCTCAGCTAATCAATCTGCTGATGATCTCACTGCTGATAAACACATGATCAAAGAAAAGCTAAGCACTTCAGGTGCTGTCTCACAAAGTATTCAAAGTACTGAAGAGCAAGTAACAACACCTGAAGAACATTTCAAACCAAATGAAAAAAAACATGGTTTGACAACTGCTGAAGAGTCTATCAGGAAATCCAAAATACCGATAGAAAACTTCTGAAGAACAAGTCTTCAGTTGTTACAAATCCTTCAGTACTTAACATAAGTACTGAAAGGAAGAAAGTACTGAAGAACACACCTTCAGTAGTTTCATCTTCTTCAGCAGTTGAACAACAGAAGATGAAGAAAAAGCCATGTGAAATATGTGGTCTATTCAATTATCTCACTGATGAATGTTGGTACAGAAAGGGTTCCAAATTCAACAAAGATAAAATCATTAAAAAGAAAATTAATAAAATGAAAGATGAATTTGAAACCAAGTTTGTGCCACAAACATCTCAAACTGATAACCCAAAGTTTTCACAAAAATCTAAAAAGAAGGAAGGGGTTCATCATAAAACAGCTGAAAATATTCCTCAAGGAGTATCAAAACACCAGACTAAGTCCGTGTCTTTCAAAAAGGAGGACATGATGAGTCACAAGAACCTATCAAAAACAAGTACTGATGTGTCTGCAGAACTGAAGGCTTTAACAACCAATCAGACACAACTTGTTATGATGGTTCAACATCTGTTGGGGAGAGTTAACCAAATAGATGTACCTGTGATTAAACCACTGAAAAGGAAAACTAAGCCAAAATCAAAGGAATTCTTTTCAGCACCACCTCCACTTCAAAGCTGTTAATCATGACAAATCAGTTAGTATAAAATCTGTTGATAAGAACAGACCCAAAACCAAAATGGTTTGGGTCTCAAAATCTAACTAGTTTGTTATGGTAAATGCAGGGTTCTTCAGCATGCCATAGAAGCATCTGGTATGTGGACAGTGGAGGATCTATGCATATGACAGGGAGCAGTTCTCTTCTTCATGACTACTCTCAAGGAAAGAAGGGATTTGTATCTTTAGGTAATGATGCTAAGGGTTACATCATAGGCAAAGGCTTTGTGTCAAATGGTGAGATAAGATTTGATGATGTTAATCATGTGGAGAATCTCAAGTACAACTTGTTGAGTGTCAGTCAATTGTGTGATAAAGGGCATGTTGCACTTTTCACCAGTCAAAACTGTCGATTCTGTCTTCCAATGTTTTGAGAATGATTGATAAGATATTGGATGAACATACTCTCCTGAAGGCCAACAGGATTGGAAGAGTATATGCCTTAGACTTATCAAAGAAAATTGATCTAAAAGGCCATCCATGTCTGTTCTCCAAGGCCTCTCCTCAGAAATCTGAACTATGGCACAGAAGGCTTGGTCATGTGAATCTTAAAAACATGAACCAACTTATCCATCATGGTTTAGTGAGAGGTCTGCCACTAAAGGAGTTCAAATGTGATGACAATTGCTCTGCTTGTTTAAAAGGAAAGCAACACAAAGTATCATTTCCTCCAATAGAAGAACCAAAGTCCACTGCCTGCTTGCAATTACTGCATATGGATCTTTTTGGTCCAATAAGAGTGATGAGCATGGCAAAGAAAAAATACTGTCTGGTAATTGTGGATGATTATTCCAGATTTGTATGGACCTTCTTCTTACATTCAAAAGATGAGCCCAGTCAAATCATCATCTACTTTGTGTTGCATGTGGAAAAGCAGTACTCTCTTTCTGTCAAATGTGTGAGGAGTGATAATGACACAGAATTTAGAAACCACACACTTAATGAATTCTATTTCTCTAAGGGAATCAAGAGGCAGTATAGCATTCCAAGAACTCCTGAACAAAATGGAGTGGTGGAGAGAAAGAACAGGACCCTTATTAAAGCCGCAAGGTCAATGTTGGCTGATTCTGGTTTGCCACTAACCTTTTGGGCTGAAGCTGTCAACACAGCTTGCTATGTGCAAAATAGAGTGTTAGTAAATCAGAGGTTGATGAAGACTCCTTATGAAGTGTTACATCATTTGGCTCCTCTGATTTCCTTCTTTAGAGCATTTGGGTGTCCTTGTTATATTCTTAACATAAAGGATCCACTTCAGAAGTTTGAATCAAAGGTGGATGCAGGGTACTTTGTTGGTTATTCATCTACTTGCAAGGCATACAGAGTTTTTAATTGCAGAACAAAGATAGTTGAAGAAACCTTGCATGTAAAGTTCAATGAATCTCCAAAGGAGAAAATTCCACAAAACCCTGTGGAGCTATTTGATTTGGACATACTGCAATATGTTCCTTATCAGCCTCCAGTTGTTGCAGATTCTGTGACTATCATCTCCTGCAACTAGTCATTCATCTGGTGTACAAATGCAAGGTTTAGTGATCACCCGCCTAGTCTACTAACCTTGATGTTCCTGTAGCTTCAGCAGTTCCATCCACAACAAATGCTGATGAGATCTCTGATTCCTCTACTTCATTTGAATTGCCATCTCATTCTAGGTTTCAAGAGTCTGGATCACCATCTATTGCTGCTGAATCACCTACAAACACTTGCACAGATCTTATTAAGTATCAAGAACTGAAGATCATCTCATGTCTCAGATCATTGGTGACATCAATGCTGGTGTTTCAACTAGAAGTCAATTGTCCAATTTCTGTTTTTATGCTCTCTTCATCAGTCAGCAAGAGCCAAAGAACTATCATATCGCATTAAGAGAAAATGGATGGGTTGAAGCCATACAACTTGAGCTTCTTCAGTTTCAAAAGCAGCAAGTGTGGAACTGGTTCCTCTACCCCAAGGTAAGTGTGCAATAGGCACTAAATGGGTGTTTAGAATAAAACTGATGAAAAAGGTCAAATTGTCAAGAACAAGGCCAGACTGGTTGTACAGGGGTTCTCACAAGAAGAAGGTATTGATTATGATAAAACCTTTGCCCCTGTAGCCAGACTGGAGGCAATCAGATTATTCTTAGCTTATGTTGCTTTCCATAATCTTAAAGTTTTTCAAATGGATGTCAAAAGTGCATTCTTATATGGTAAAATAAAAGAAGAAGTTTATGTGTCAACCACCAGGTTTTGAAGATCATAAACATCCAGATTGGGTGTATAAGCTTGATAAGGCTCTTTATGGGTTAAAACAAGCTCCTAGAGCCTGTTATGAAACACTGTCTAACTTTCTTCTTCAAAATAATTTCACTAGAGGCTTCATAGATAAAACTTGTTCATTAAGAAAGTAGGAATGCATAAGCACCTTGTTCAAATTTATGTAAATGATATTATTTTTGCATCCTCTGATCCACAGTTGTGTGATGCTTTACTAAGTTGATGAAACAAAAGTTTGAAATGAGTGCCATGGGAGAATTACAGTTTTTTCTGGTTTGCAAATCAAATAAATGGCTGATGGAACTTTCATTCATCAGTCAAAATATACAATGATTTGTTGAGAAAGTTTGATTTACAAAACTGTAAGCCATGTTCTACTCCATGTGCAGCACCACACAACTGGATGCTGATCAGAAAGGTAAAGCAGTTGATGAAACTCTTTACAGATGTGTGATTAGTTCCTTGATGTACCTTACAGCTTCTAGACTAGACATTATGTTTGCAACTTGTGTCTGTGCTAGATTTCAGGCTGCACCTAAAGTATCCCATATGATTGCAGTCAAAAGGATCTTTAGATATTTGCAAGGAACTCAATCTCTAGGACTTTGGTATTCCACTGGGCACTCTTGCAAATTAGTTATTTTCTCTAATAGTGACTATGCAGGGTGTAAATTAACCAGAAAATCAACTTCTGGTGGATGCCAATTTCTAGGCAATTGTTTAGTTTCTTGACAGAGTAAGAAACAAACTTCAGTTGCTACATCCACTGCTGAAGCAGAGTACATTGCTGCTGCAAGTTGTACATCTCAGGTACTCTGGCTTCAGAATCAATTACTGGATTATGACATTACAGAGACTAAGACTCCTTTACTGATGGACAGTGCCTCAGCTCTTTGTATTGTTAAGAATCTTGTCCAGCATTCTAGGACCAAACATATTGAGATCAGACATCATTTTATCAAGGATTGTTATGAAAAATGTCTGATTGATCCAAAGTTTGTTCCTAGTGCTGATGAGCTTGCAGATATATTTACTAAGCCTTTGGACAGTGTAACTTTCCAAAATCTTGTGCTAAGGCTTGGTATGCTGCAGCTTGAATGATTTGACAACTACTGATGATCTCAGTTCACAAGTACTGATGAGCATTAGTATACAGCTGTCAAAAATAAGTACTGAAGTTATTTTATCTTCAGCAGTTTTCATAACTACTGAAGACTAAATTACTTAAAAGTACTGAAGTACTTTATTTGTTGCAAAGTACTAATGTAGTTACAACTACTGCTGTGGTTACATCTACTGATGTATGTTCTATCAGATAAGTACTGATGACCAATGAAACATCTGAAAATCAAATAATCTGCTGAGTAAGTGTTAAGGTCAAATGAAACAACTGAGATATGTGAATTGACGACAACAACTGATGAGCAACTTTACTCTTCAATTGTTTCAAACAACTGCTATTTCATTTCAAAACAACTGAAGCCAAAACCAAGTCTTCTGTAGTTTCAAACTACTGATAACTAACACCAAGTCTTCAGTTGTTTACAACATCTGAAAGTTAAAACCATGTCTTCAGTAGTTTTCTAACAACTGATGATTAAAACCAAAACTTTTAGTTGTTTTCTTTCAGCCATTTCATAACCTATAAATACCTAACCCTAACTTCAAACTTTTCATAAGTCAAACCACGACACAACTGTGTTGCCTACTTCACAAAATCGGCCTTTTGGACTAAGTTTGATGTTGCCATTGATCTGATGGTTGATTCCTCGTATCAAACTGCTTTTCTTCTGAATCCAACCATCTATCCCGATTCCTTTCGCCAATTCTGGACAAATGTCACTATCCATACTGGTGAGAATGATGTCGCGATCACTCTCCAGTCATTTGTAAACCAGAAGAAGGTGGTAGTCACTCCTGCTATCATTCACCAAACCAAGATCTGAATGGTGCCACCTTTGTCACCAATACCCGAAGGGCACCATTGATCTATCATTCATCAACCATGGATATGAGGGCGACCTAAGTGCTACAACCATTCTGAAGAAGCACTTCCATGATGCTGAACGTCTAATCTTCCACATGATCAATGTCTGCCTTGCCCCCAAATCCTCTTTATGGGATCAAATGTCATCTAGATGGCAGCAAGTATTGTATTCTATCCTTGAACGCCAAAGCTTAAATTTTTCTGAAATTATATTTTTGGAATTAAAAGATCTGGCAATGAAACCTGTAGCTAACAGATGGCTATTATATCCAAGGTTTCTTATGGCCATAATCATAAATCAATTAAATTCTGATGGCCCTGTTGGCCTTGGAGTCTCTGATGTGGTAGTTTTGCCAGAGGTATACTCCAGGCACAACTCTGACCCACACCTCAAAGAGGCTGCCAAACTGCTAAAACCCAAGCAGAAGGAACCTACAGCCTCATCCTCTAGATCCAAAGTTCCCTCCAAACCACCATCCAAACAAACCAAAAGGCTACTCAGGGAGTTGAGTCCCCTGATGATGCCCCTGCAACACAAAGCAGGATGAAACTATGGTAGTAATCCCCCTGTAGTTTCCATGACTCTACCTGCTAAAACCACTCAGTATCCTCTGAACAGGATCCTGCTGCAACCAAAAATAGGGAAACCACATTACTAGAATCTTTCATAATTGAGAAGATTGCCATTGAAGAGCACCATTCACCCCAGGTGCAATCATCTTCACATCTATCTCCCACTGAAGCCACCCCTACAAGCCCAACTGTGGTTATTGCACAAGTGCTGACTCAACTACATTCCTCTAACCCTCCCCAGACACCTATTACCACTAGGAAAACCTCAACAGTTGAGGGAGAGGATTATAATGTGGCTGATAACCCACAGCACAGGGATTACAGAGTTCAATCTCCTAGTGTAGAAGAGGAGATTCGAACATCTGGTGAGGCTGCCTCTTCTCCTGTTTTAGCACATGACTAGGATGAAGGTGGTATCATTTCTAAGACCTCACCAGAGGCAACTGCCGATGAAGGACATAATCCTGAGGCAGGAAGTCCCCAGTTCCAAGAAATAGGGGCACATGTGAATACTGATCTACACTCAGCACATGTTCATCCTGATTTAATCAGGAGGTCAGATGATTCAGCAAAGACTGATGATGACCTGGGCTTTTTCTTTGATGTTCTAGCCCACAACACCATTCTTAAGACTGAGGTATGCAGACTACAAGAACTGCTTACCAAACTGTCACAAGAATCAAGTCCATCTGCCCACATTCACCCACAGATGGCGGTTTCTTCTGAAACTCTCCCTAACACTAAGTCACTCCCAACAACTTTGCCACCAGCCTTTGATTCAGGCACCATTTCTCAGGGACAGAACCCCTTGAGCAAATGGTTGCTGCCTTTCAATCATCCCTACCTCTTATCACTTCCATAATCACAAACATTGTGCATCAAGCCATTGATGAGAGGCTTTCCTCAAATCTTCAATCCTGAATTGATGTTGCTATTTCTAAGAGACTTTCTAACATTCAAACCCCTGAACCCAATGCAACCAAAAAGGGGAGTCTAAGTCATGAAAGTAGACAAAAGAAAGAGAGTTGAAGAGGAAGAAGAAAAAGAGAAGAAAGAAAAAGAGATGATCACCTACAGAGAAGAAAAAGCTCTGAACAGACTAAAGGCGAGAAAAAGTTAGAGGAACTGATCAAAGAAGCTGATGAGCAACATAGCAGATCTATGGATAAAATCATTGATCAACTCTTCAGAAAAGGTTTTGACACAGCCAAACTTGACTCTAAAATCAGAAGGCTAGAGATTCAAGAGATTTGAACATAGATGGGCAAGTTGGAGTGAGAAAGAAAAGGAAAAGCTGGAAGCTATGGCAATATTCATATCAAAGCATCTAGGAAGATCAATCATTGAAGTGAAGTCATGGTCCAGAGATAGTACTTTGGAGATAACCACTAGAATCTGTTCTTCTGAAGTATTCAACAAAGGATTGATCATAGAAGCTCTTGATGAAGCTGGTGCTGGGAAAAGGTCTGATATGGCAAAGTTATCCAAAGTTTCACTCACAACCAAGATGCTAGAGCAGCCTGCACAATCTCCTACACCAAAACAACCACCTTCACAACCCTCAAAACCAACTCCTTTACACAAGAAACCTACTCAACCCACTACCAATGATGCACCCAAGAGGAAGAGAAGGGTGTTGAGGATGGAAGAAGAAGAAGATGATGATGAGGATGATAGTCTGCCAATCTCTGTTGTTCTTAATATAAAGACGCCCGAGCCTAGAAGTCAACCAACAACAATCACACCTGACATCCAAAGGCAAATGGTTAAAGTCAAGCTTGAAGAAGAAGAACAACACAAACAACATGATGAAAGCTATTAAGGATGATTGATAAAGAGTTTCCTAAGTCTTCATCATACTAGCTATGAAGAAACATGATCAGAGGTTGTATGCTCTCAGATTTACATTTCAATATCAGAAAGAGAGAGTGAGAATTTGGCCTGACCCCAGAGTAAGTGACATAATTCATAAAAAGAAGATTCCAAGTAGATACAATGGCCAAGTAAAGAAGATTGTAGATGCTGTGATAATGCTAGCCATTGTAGTGTCATCCTGGGAAATTCTTGATGAATTCAAGAGGGCTTACAAGTCTAAGATGACTCCACAAACTTTACTAGAAAACAAAATGGTAAAGAAGGGGTTGATCTACAAGAAGCTTGAAGAAATAAGAAGAAATGAGCTCCAGTTGTTGCTTGAAGGCACTCATCCTGAAGAGTTTGCATACAGAGAAATAACTACTGTGGAGCTGAAGAATGGAAAGCATGTTAAGTACTTATCAGAGTACTATGGGCCTGAGTTCTTCTTTGAAAGTGAAGTTGAAGAACTCAAAATGGAAGAACAAGTTGTTTTCCTTGAGGCCTATGTCAGAGAGTCTTATAGACTTATTATTGGGAAGTAGGTCTCATGGATGGGGTAACAGCTTTGTGTCCAATTCACAAGATAGAGTTTCCATTCATCCTTTGCCAATCAAACCTTCTGAAACCTCTTCCCTGGCCTGAGCTTAATTTGAAGATTTCTGAGCTGATCCAGAAAATGTTTCTACCAATAAATGGGACTTCAATAATCTTAAAGGTTTTGGCTGCATTGGTTCAGGGGGAGTTTGTTGGACCAAAAGAACCAATGAGCTAGGTCAGAAAAACCTTTAAGGTCCCCCAGATATCAAAACAACTGAATTGGTCTACAACAGCTGAAGACAAAGCCTGAAGACAAAGCCTGAAGACAAAGCCTGAAGACAAAGCCTGAAGACAAAGTCTGAAGACAAAGTCTGAAGACAACAACTGAAGACAAAGTCTGAAGACAACAGCTGAAGACAAAGTCTGAAGACAAAATTTGAAGACAAAGTCTGAAGACAACAACTGAAGACAAAGTTCTCAGAAGTTGTCACAACAGCTGAAGTAGTTCTCTTTAGTAGTTGTGATGGTTTACTTTTCAGTAGTTTGTAATCAGTAGTTTTATATTATGTAAAACATCTAAAGTTCTTACACTTCAGATGTTATAACTTCAGTAGTTGTAATGTTAGCTTGTACTTAACTTTTTGTGAAGGTGTCCTCAGTTGTTATGAACATCTTCAGTAGTTTAGTTTACTTTTAGTTGTTTGTATAAATCAGTTAGCTGTCACTATCAAGTGACGTCAGCTGATGTCACATTCCTTTATAAAAGGAATGTTGACCTAATTTCCTCAAAACCGAAGCGTATGCATGAATGAAAACATTCTCTTTGCAGAAAAATCTCTCTATAACCATTACTGTTTGATTGAATATTCATATTATTCTTGCTAAAATTGTCTAATTCTTGTGCTCATCCGTTGCAAATGTTAATCTAATTGATCAAACTAGATCCCGATCCTTACATAACCCATATGAATGATGATGATAGTTAACCTCAGCATCGTAAAAAATTTAAAATCTTGTTGAGTTAGATATTCTATCAAGAAACAAGAAGTTGTTAGGAGACAATTTTAAGTTCTTCATTTTTCGTCTTAGTTCTGAACATACTAACATATTTACAAAGGCACGTTGTCATCTTTGTTCAATAGTTACTGACATCATATTATGTATTGGATTATCTCTGAGTGACAATTAGAATACTCCTCAAATGTTTTTTAAAGTCTAATCAACGGGGGATCTAAAATAGAAGAGAAGAATTGAAGAAGAGAACGTTTGTATCCGAACAATTACACCGGTGATGGAACTGGACGTAGATCAAAAGAGTCCGGGTGTCATATACATGATGACCCTTGAATCAAGTTTGTCAACTAGACAATGTTGATCAAAATGGATCGGTGATTCTTACGCTTTTGTGTAAACACCAAGTATCATTTTGATACCTTAATAAGAAAACCTCTATAGTAGCGTACCGGGTGTCAATCATAGTTTTATCTACTTTGAAGGTTTATTCAAATGTTTTCAGAATCGGATCGGACGTAGAACTGGACACCTTACTGGTTTGGTGGTCGGACAGGTTGGACCGGATTTAACTATATTTTAATTATATTTATATACGTAATTAATATAAGTAATTTATATATGATTTTTATACATGATTTATATATATATATATATATATATATATATATATATATATATTATAGTTATATATAAAACTTAACTATATTTATATATCCGACGTACTAATTTATGGTTTAACATCCCGTTTTTACCCATTATAATAAAAAAAACCAAAACCGGTCCGAACCAGTCCGGTTTCCCGGTCCGACCAGCGGTTCGGGACGAACAAACCGGTTTGACCACTAAAAAACAAATGGTACCAGACCGGACCGGACACTGGACCGATTCCCGGTCGAACTGGTCAAACCGGCTGGTCCGATCTGGTCTAAAAAACAACGGTTTATTCTCATCCGCTGAAGGGTAATATTGTAAATATATATTTACGATAGATATGTTTCTTACCGCATCTTATTTTTCAATGTCATTGTAAAAATCTATAATTCTCAATAAATAACACACATAATATCAATGTTTCTAGATTCGAATAACACACATATAAGTAATTTAAATATACATATATATAATTAAAATATAATATGAAAATAACTTATGTTTTAATATCAAAGAGTTCGAATAAATAACGTATAAGATTCTACAACAAAAGTTAAATTAATCATACAATAAGATTCTAAAACTAAAAATCTAAAATTCTAACAATAAAAGTTGAAATTCAGTTAGACTAGCGGCTCACAGATTCAAGTGAAAATGGTTCAAAAATGCATAATCGGATCGATTAAGCATCTCGTTTCCGGTCCTCACAATCGGACTGGCATGGTTTGATAAGTTTGTGAAAACCTTGAATAATAAACATTTTAGTAACAAGTCGTGTGAAATATATATATGGTATGTATGGTATACAATACGCAACCAATGTAGGCTTTTTTTGTGGCGTATACTAATTTTTTTTTGTGTAGCGTATACTAAATTTACTAGTAATCACAGGGATTTGATTGATTACTAATTAAGTTATGGTGTTAGCTAAATCTACTTTGACTAATTATGAGGTTAACTGATAAATGTAAAAAATAAGTACTACAATTAAAGTTTTCCAAAGAATAGCAAACCTATATCGTTATTGTTGCTTCTAGAAGTTCACTTAACTTGAATATGTTATGTGTGCATGTTGTGTAAAAAGGAGATTTCCTTTTTTCCACCTTTATGGTTACTAATAGGTACCTCAGATACGCTAATAGCAATAAACAATACTATTTTGTAACTTTAACCTTAAAATAAGAGAAACAATAAATTTGTTTGTTTCTTTATATATGTATATGTGATGAATGATGATACAAAAGTGTTCACGTAAGTATCTAACAAATTTCAGGTATTTATTTTTATATTTATAAAGCACAATAAAATAATATTTTCAATAGAATGTTCTTAGGTTTTACAGTTAGGCCCCTCCACTTATCTTCTAAACCCATTTTAGTCTTAAGCTTAAGTGTTCACGTAAGTATCTAAACAAATTTCAGGTATTTATTTTTATATTTATAAATCACAATAAAATAATATTTTCAATAGAATGTTCTTAGGCTTTACAATTAGGCCCCTCCACTTATCTTCTAAACCCTTTTTTGTCTTAAGCTTTTTTAATCTCGCCGTTTCTACTTTACAATAACTTTAGTTAAATTCACCACTTTATGCTTAAAAAACATACTACTAACCTTTCATATATGATGTCCCATTAATCTTCCAATATCAAGACATTTATACATTTGTAAAATTATTTACTTATTTATTTTTAACAGACCAATTATGAGACGATTGAATTTTTGGTCCAGCCATTCTGCTCCAACACATTTTTCCTCCCCTTGCTTACGAGTATTCATGGATCGCTAGTTGACAACTATGAGAAAAACCCTGTTGAAGAATTTTAATACTTATATGAGAGACAAATCTTTTTAGTCTATATGCATGCGAAATTGGATCACATATGAGAAAAATCATTTTGGTTGAGTGGTTTATAGCTTTAGGTGTTGTTTGTTTTTTTCTGCAAAAAAACGTCTGCAGTTTACGGATCACATCTTCAGACATCTGCAACAAAAGGGGTGGATCAAACGTTTGCAGTCTGCAAGAAAAAAACTGTTTTGTTTTTCTAACATCTACAGAATACTAAAATATTATGTAATTAAATTAAACATATTTTTTAAACAATCAAAAACAACAATACCAACAAAGTTCATAGTTAAACACAATTAAAATAACCCCAAATCCAAATCACAATCAACATAACCACACAATAAAATTTATATCTTATTAATTTGAAATCTTATCAAATTTCAAACTAATTGACATTCTTTTAATTATAGCAACAAAATCAAGAACTACCCAATAAACAACCAACAAATTTGAAGTCAAATTAACACCTAATAAACAACAATGGGTACGAAAATCACATGAGTCAAGAACAAAATCATCAAAACTGCAGAAGCCCTAGTTCAATGATCACAATTCTCTCGAAGAACATGAAAAGCATCCATTAATTTACCACCACCACCACCATCATCATCATCATCATCTTCATACAATCTATCTTCTTCCCCTGTTTAATTCAATCGATCGATACCATCACATCCACTAGACCCCTCACCACTAATCAAACTCTAGTATCTGCAGGTGAAGTTTTCGAATTAGGGTTCTTCGACCCAGGCAACAACAATCTGTATATCGGCATTTGGTACAAGCAAATCGAGCAAAAAGCGTATGTTTGGGTAGCTAACAAAGACTCCCCCATCAATTCATCGTTGGGGACATTACAATCGACGATAACGGAAACAAAATACTTGTAAATCAAGCTGAAACCGCCGTCTGGTCGTCAAATCGGTCAATTCCGGTGGTGAACACGGTGGCGCAACTTCTTGATTATGGTAATTTTGTTCTTCGTATGGAGAACGATGAAGATCCAGAGAACACCGATCCCGACCAGTTTTTACATTCGTGGAAGACGAATCGATCCCGGCCAGTGGTGGGGAGATAGGGCGGCCCGTGGAGGAGATGGGGGAGGCAAGAAGAGATTAGAAGACCTCAGAAGTGATAAGTTCACATCTTCTCCACGCAGACGTAAGAAGATGTTTAGTGAAATGTCTTTTAAAAATCAAACAGTCTGCGCATTTAAAATCTCTTCTCGCGTCTGTTTGCGCACAGATGAAGAGGTGGGGATGAGCTTTTGAAAAAAACAAACAGCACCGTAATTAAGTTTTGTCTAAAGAGTAGGTTATTATTTAAATATTATTTAACGTGACAATGATTCATAAAAGCCGAGTAAAAATGTTTATGGATCATTTCAACTAAAATAACCATTTTCTTAAATAAAACTAGCTTTATGTATTATATGCATATATACTTTAGTACAAACATATTTATTTGTATATTGCTTTATGTATTATATGTATACGTACATTAGTACATACATATTTATTCGTATATGGTTATGCATGTGTATGCATATATGGTCAGTACATATATATTTATTTGTATATGGTTATACAAATACATATGCATACACGTACATATACAAATAATGAGTGATGAGTAGCTATATATCATCTATGATACTATGATTCCTCTTTTTGATGAAGGCCTTGATGGTCACAGTTAGCCCCTTTCGGCAATAAGACTCTCCAATGTGTGCCTGAGGCTCTTAGGTTGAAGGCAGATCCCGATGGTTGGTCCATGTGAGTTTCTGGAACTCATTTTTGATTCACCACGAAAAAACGGTTAGATTTAAATGTTACGCTTGAAGATTAATGGTTTTATTTGTGCCTAATGAGCGTAGAATATTGACATGTTATATGCTATATTGCCTCCTCCAACACTCTCTAGCAAGATAGACGTTGGAGAAATAATATGTGACATAATAGATGTACGGGTGAATTTAAAAGAAGACCTTGGCCAGTAATTGTATAATTAACCAAAAGATAAAGTCTATAAACCTAAAACACACGTGATAATTCGAGACTTTCTCTTGGTGTAAGTCGACATAATGCATGAAGGGTATTGAAAATTTGTATTACAAACGGATAAAGAGGCTAGCCATGTGTCAAAAGATGTTCAAACAATAAATAAATTAAAAACAAACTGAAAAATATGTGATGTAAATGGTTATAGTTAAACTTGAAACTATCATATTGTAACTTTAATTTTATATTTTATATAGATTATAAATGCTCAAATAACGTGCACATACTATATATTTGATAGTGATCATTGCTGTTTAATTAATAGTGAATCTCTGAGTAGTCGTCAACCAAAGAAATAAATATGCTTAATAATATAATTCAAGGGGAAACAAGAAGTATTAAAGTCGTTAAAGAGGTTTATATTCAAACAAATTATTGTAGATATATATATTATAGGTATCATGATATTACACATGTGATATTCAACAGTCAACGCCATATTGGACCTGGAGTTCGAATTGATGCCGGTTATCGTTGTTTATGATGCTAACAATATGTGACGTGTTATTTGGGAAAAGCTTTTTGGTCATCCATTTTAATCACAAAGATGTCACATTCTTTTATAATATTTTAAATCCATTATGTTTTTACAAAACAATAAAATTGTATTATCAAAACTAAAAAAATATCATTAAACATGTACTATCATTTGTTTAAAGAAAAATACTATTTACCTACAAGCTATCTATGATTAAATCAAATATGTACATAGATGGTGATAGGCCATGTATATTTGATATAGAAAATATATAACTTTATATCTTGTTGATGATTTGGTTGTTGTACTCAAGGTTTTTACCTACGTTAAATTACTTTCTCTTCAAGGGCGAAGTTTTTGAGGGTAGGACCCTCCTCTTCTATTTTTTTCACTTAAAGATGGATCTTTATGCGTTATAGCATTTGAAAATTTTATAAGTATTAGGTCCGCCACTTTGGTTTGAGTTCTATAATTTTCACACACTTTATTGTTAGTAATATTTTTAATCATAAATTATAGTAATTTTATACTATATTTCAACATATATTTGTTTTAGTTGCATGTATTTTTTATTTATTTTATAAAATAATAGTTTTTGTAGGATAAAATCTACTTTTATATATATTTTTTGGTTTTATAGGTTCATTAAATTGCTAAAAATAAAGAAAAGAGAAAGATACGAGTTAAAAAAAATATTATTAAGTTTAGAAATTTTTAATGACTCATAAAAAATCCAAATTTAAATCCTTAAAAAAAGAAGAGTTTGTTGGAGGGAATAAACATGATAAATAGAGATTAATATTGAGTTGGAGGGAATAAACATGATAAATAGAGATTAAATATTGAGTTGGAGGAGAGAGCTTTCGAGGATGAAAGGAAATCAATCTTGGATCAACTTGAAGGAATTTCAAAGAATGAATTTCATCAAGAAGACCTGTAGCAAATTGATTTTTTTTTGAATTCTTTTGATCGAAGACACTTAATTATTCGTATTTTTGTTTCGTAAGTTTATTTTTATTTTAGATTTGATTGATCTAGCCGTCATGTCTGGCTAGAACAATATTTATTTCAACATTAAAATTCAATTTCTATTATTTTGATTTGAACTTATATAAAACGTTTATGAGATGTTTTTATTTTAATGATTTGTATGTTTGATTCTTGATCTTAAACCCGGATCTAATCCGGTGTACATTAGATTGTTACTAAAATGGACCATTTTATTAATTCTTTAATAAAGTTTTTCAAGATTTAAAACCATAATCAAGTTTTGATTTTTGATGTTAAGAACAATTAATGATTCGAGTTTGTCTATTAATTCATTCCCGTTATAGAATCACAATCAAGTTAAACATACCGAATGACGTGTGTGTTTAACTATAATCGATACTTCTATTGTTGTAAACCGCACACTAAGATTCGAACGACGTGAGCTTAGAGTAGCAGGTTGGCTCCAATCAATGAACTACGATTGATTGAGCACTAGATAGAGTGGATATCCAAACGACGTGATGTCTAGTATCGATACAAATCATTAATTGATAATTGTCATTGCACCATAATCGTTAATAATCGTAATCCAAATTTAATCAAGAAATTACCCTAGTGTTGGAATTAATCTTCATATTTGAATTTATTTCATAATTTAATTAACGTTTTTAGTAATCCCTTTTTTATAACTAAAAATATACAAAAAATGTTAATTTCGTTTTTCTAACAGAATCTTAACACGATCGCGTGGAATTTCCTTTACAGTTTTGAAACGGCCGTGTCGGCTCACTAGGATTTTTTCTCCTTTTTGCAATTTAGTTATAATTTTAGTTTTTAATTAAAGCTCATATCTTCCTTGGTTCATAATCAATCAAAGTAACTATGCTAAAACATTTTTGTTATAAAATAATTGACAAGTATCTCTAATGATACGAACCCTACTTCCGCTCATACTATTTTTAGTGTGTACACTCTAGGTTCACATTTTATTATTTATTTGCTGGATTCGACACCCACACTTATACATTTGTTCAAGCTTTGCAACTATTTCTCTCCGATAGTATCAAGATTGCAACAATACTATTGTTTAGACATGAGTTGTTAGTCTCTATTCTATTATTAGATAAAGGCTAGGTTAAACTAAGTTAAGCTTGAACTAGTCTCAAGAACTTATTTTCACATTAATATAATAAGTTTTATGTAGATCATCTATAAATATAACTAAAAGTTCAAATATACATACAAAATAATTATATTTTTATAAAATTAAAATAGTTGAATGGTTAATCACTAGTAAACTATTCGAGCCTGAAGTTAAATGAAATTTAAAAAAATCATTCACAAGTCGAACTCAAGTTCCAAATATAGAGCTCAAAACGAGCCATAGTTGAGCTCTTTTAACTTATACAAAATTGAACTTGAACTTAAACAAACTCTAGCTTAAGTTAAACTTAAACGAGCTCATAATTACTTCAACTTGTTAACTCTTGGCAAGAATAAATCAAAGTAACCTTTGGGTGAAACCCAATGCACAACTCTCATTTTATAGAACTCTCATTTTATGGAGTACAATTATTATCTTTCATGAAGTAAAAATTTTGTTTGCTAATCTATTTAATTATATTTTAAAGCCCTTATCATTTTGTTTGCTAGATTAACAATCTATTTATATTTTAAAGCACTTATCATCATAACGATCTTGATCAAATTAATAAACAATTCTAAGTGTGGCCTATGTAAAACGTTACATACCAACCTTACCCGTTATCTAACCCTTTTGGATTCTTGCAATGTAGACTTGATACGACTTCTTTTTGGACTTGTTCGATCAATTCCCATATGAATTCAAGTGTGAACGATGCTAATAGTTAATGTTTACTGATTAATTACACATAATAAATACATCTAAACACTAAATTCCAAATAACCAAATCTCTGAAAAAGGGTCGATCTACAATTAATCTTGAATTCAATTCAACGAGTTAAATTCCAAATTAACTTTCTTTTCATTCACACCATCAACTATATAAACCTCAAAACATTGTTATTCAAACAATCACACACTCAAAGTAAAAATGGACACGAACATGAGCGCAACAAGGGAAGTTGACTTGACAAATGACTTTGATTCTTACTATTATGAGCTTGAAAGGCGGATATTGACATTAATATCTGATGATGAGAATGAAGATCTTATTGGGAGTATGATCGCTAAACGATCAAACCCTGTGTGTATCAACAAACAAAGATTCATCTTGGACCAACAAACTGAAAGCTATTTTTGTTGGGAACACGATCTTGACAGTCCTACAAGCTCTGTGCCCGTTTGGCTTATGAACGTGTGGAGAAACACGAGCAGTGGAACAGGCGTGTTCATTCCTCGTACCGTTGTTGCTAGAAGAGAATACAAACCAAGTATGTCATTTTGGCAATTTCTAATTTTCTTCTTTTATTACTTTGGTTTTTTTATCTTCTATAATATTATATTTAACTTTTTATAAATAATATTTTGATATATTGTTTTTGGCATTGTGGCTTTTCAGGCAGAAGATGCAGACGCAAATGGAAGAACGTATAGAACAATTGAGTAGCTCAAAAAACAGATTTGACTTAAAATTGTTAGGGAATATGTTGAAATCCTATATGCTGTAACCAGTATTAATAAGTAAAACCGACGTTGTTTATGAAATCATTTGGTATTAGATTATTTAATTTGTTGTAGATTATATCTACTAATCACTATGCGTGTAAATATCATAATATATTTGATCACTAACTCTTGTTGAATAAAACTAACCTCAGTTGGCCAGTTTCACAAGTGTAACCAAACACAACAAATTTAAGATTGGTTTTAACCAAACTAGTACAACAACCCATTTGAAAAAATTGGTTTCAAACGGATTGAGTTGTTATTAAAAGGTAATATGATTGTTATCATGTCGTTTTTTTATCTTTTTAATTATTTATATTACGGATTATTCTACCATCATATGGAAGTATAAGTAGATAATGGAAGTATTGATTTGATTATAACATTTAAAAATGTAAAAGTCTATCTAAAAACAAAAAAAGCTCACGTATGACGTATACGTTATAAACGCTCTAAAACAAACCATGCTATGGCTTTAGAAAGTGATCAAAAGCGATCATTTGCAATCATCCGTTGGTGTTAGGGCATCTTTAAGCGAGACTTTCATTATGAGGGTTATACCAACGATTAGGAAACTATGAGTTATGGTCAAAGTTCAACTTATGTGAAATGTCAAACGTTAGTCAAAAGCCTCGATACAAAGATTATGCTACTTTGTTTTTGCTATATTCAAACTTAATTTTGGGAAATCAAATGTCAAAATACTGCAAGGACGTGAAAAACAAATTCAAAGTCAAGCAGCAATAGAAAATGATAGGGACATTTTTTTTATTTTCAACGTAAATATGGTTCGTTATCATATGTTTAATTAAGTCATGATTCATAAAGGTTTGTCGTTTGAACACTTCAACAATCCTCGTTTACAAAGTTAACTCGAGAAGCTCTCTGAAGTTGTTACACTATATAAGTGTTGTGCTACTCTTGAACATGGTTTTTAAAAATTTGGAAAGAAGTAAAAAAAGAATTAAGTTTATATGGTGAAGATTTAAATAAAAATGATTTAAACGTAAGAAAAAAATCTTAACTATCACTATTTTTAATCAATAGTTGAAATAAAATTGTAGTAAAACAATTTGTTAGAGAAATATTTTAAGCATAATCATTTTTGTTAACTTTTTCAAATTTTTACTTTTTCTAAACGTTCATGACTCTTATATATACAATATCATCTTTTTAATAAAAATCACACGTTAAAATACAGTTTTTTCCCAGTTATTTAGTTCATATGGTTTTTGCTCATAGTCGTGTGTGTATATATAATTAATAATTAAACAAATACTTAACACAATTTTCTTATGCACTTAACACAATGACACAATTCTCTAAAAATAATAGAGGAGGATACATGTCAAGTTCAAGAATTTTTCTTAATATTTTTTAAATTAAAAATATGATTTTTTAGTATAACTCTTATAAATAAAAAATTCCATGTTTTATTAATTAATTAATTAATATATGAAAGCAATCTATTTCTAGAAAGTCCGTGTTTTTAATTTTTTTTGTAGTTTCCATGAGGGCCGACATCCTCTATTTCTTGTATCATGTGGGGTATGAACGTGTAGTTCACACGTTTGACTCTTCACATCAAACACCAACTCACTAACGCAAACGTACGCTGTTATCTCACTCCGAACATCTTTTCTACTATCATTTGACCTTTCATTTGTCTTTCTTTCATCCTCCCATACACGCACAATACAGACATTTTCTCGCATATTACTTCCATTTCCAACCTTGATTCCAATCATCTCGATCTTCATTGTGTTATATATATATATATACATACACACACACTTGATTCAATCAACCAACACATGATCATCACCAATATATTCATCCATCATATCACACTCTCATCGTGATCATCAAGAACTTGTTGCATTGCCAATTGATCATACAACAACATGAGCTTAGATTATGGTCATCAGCTAAATCAAGAAAACATGGGCTTGAAGAATGAAGAGGATACCGCGATATACGCTGAGCTTACAAGGCAGATACTGATGCTGATTGATGATGATGATGATGATGATGAAACGCGTGTTGGGTCGGAGTTTAAGAGGCGATCGGGGGTTAATGGTGGCGGTTGTAGTGGTGGTTTAGTGGCGTCCGGTGGGTACTTTAGCTGGACGGAGAGTGGGAGGAGGGTGGAGGTTCCTAGCTGGATGGAGAGGTTGTGGGCGGGTAACGGTGGCGGGACCGGGGTGTTTATACCGCGGGTGGTGGCGGCCGCCGGCAAGTCGAGAAGAAGAAGACGTAATAAGCAGAGGAAGAACACTGTTAACTGTGGAGGAATTGGGATTCATGGTTGAATATGTAATTACGTATACACTTATAAGTCTTATTGGTTTATTCTTTTTGTAGATAGATATAATTGTGACGAGATATGAGATTACCTTTGATGTTATTTTTATTTATATCTAGCGGAATTTGTTAGCGCGATGAAGTGAAATATATGTGTATGTAGAAAACAGAAAATTATATTAGTAGTAATATCAGATCTAGTCACGTAAAGAGTTGCAAGTATGAATATAAAGTTGGGTGTATAAAAATAAGTCAACTCACAACATATATATAGCGAGAATTTCTTATTACATTTAAAATTATAAAAGAAAAGTCAAATTGAATTTAAAAATAAAAATAAATTATATATAACTTGGTTTAGTTTTAATTAAAATCTTAGTACGTCATAAGAGTATATAAGACAGAAATGTTTAAAATTAATACTAGAATATTAAATAATTAAAACAATTAAAAAAATGAAAAAAAGAAGTGCTAGGAATCAAACCCCACTCTCTCCTCCATAGAAGCATATAAGTTTAAACACTTAAACTTTAATTTCATTTGCTTTTAAGCTAAGTATAAGGGAGACCGGGGGCCGCCACCTCCATCTTTTTTCGTCGATAGTGTCAAATTTTAGTCAGGTTGTGTAATTTTTGATCCGGTAGTGTAATATGATACTATAATACATTTTAAGATATCTTGATCCTTTCACAATAAAAGTTCACATTTCCAACATGTTTGTGATGATAACAGTTTTCTCTATCACAAGAAAAGTTCATTTAGGGCCGGCTCAACATTTATAAAGGTATAAAACAAAATAAAATTTTGAGACACCTATATCTTATTCCTAAAAATATTTGTCTCAAACTAACGATATAAACAAATTTGTTTATAGTGTGCCAGAAAACAATTTAAAGCAGCAAATAATTTAATTAACTTAAACATAATCAACTAAAAAAAAACATTTTAAACGATAAACAAGTAACAATTGACTAAAGTAAAGAGAAAAATCAATTGCAACAGATTAAAATCAAAACAAATAATAATAGATTAATAAGCAAAAGAATAATGATAGATTAAAGCAATTAAGCATGAATCAAAATCAAATAATAATAGTTAGTAGATCGATAATTAATTGCAAAATAGAATTTAAAATTGATGAACTAAAAGGAACCTCAACATTGAACATTCAATGAACTTTTGGTGAACAAGTTTCATAAGTCAACCTCGATGAACTAAGTTTTGTGTGTTGATCTCGATAAACCTTCAATAATTTTGTTATCCTTCAATAATTTTGTTATCCTTCAATAATTTTGTTATCCTTCAATAATTTTGTTATCCTTCAATAATTTTGTTATCATCTTCATTTATCTTTAAAAACATATGTTTTTATTTTGAAATTTAAAAGCCCTTAAATTTTGAGGATCTAAAGCGGTTGTTTTAATTATTTATACCGTAAAAACAACACTAAATTCACTATGGGTTAGTTCGCTATAAAGTGAATGGATTATCTAGAAACCAAAACAACTTTAAATTCCACCTAGAAATTGTTGGTGATTAATATTGACTTTATAAACTAAGTTTATTATTAAACTATATGTGATAAGTATTTTAAAATTATAAAGTTAGTCTGTAAGTAGTATCGGAGTTTGAATACTTTCACATGGATGTTGGGGCGAAATAAAATTTTTAGGAGGGCAAACTCGTTATATATAAAAACATTTATGTGACCGGGCAAAAAGTTTACTACAAAGGACCAGAGTTTAACACTACTTACGAAAACAAAATGGGGCCTATAATACTTAGCCTTATGTCAGTAAGTTTGTAACTGAGTTGTGTGTTCCGTTTTGAAAGAATCCTATTTTGGGCCAATCACGTCATAGGAACAGGAGACAATTAAAATTGAAGGGATCTTGTATTCAAGTCCCTGTTAAATCAGGGGTGGGTTTTCTTCTGAGAGGTTTGGGGTGTGGTAGGGGTGTCATTCGAGTTTTTTAATTTAGTTTTGAGTTCCTCGAGACGGGTTCTTGGGTTTTTAGGTCAAGGAAATCAAACCGAAGACCAAACCAAATAAGTAATATTTAATCGCTTATAGGTTTCAGTATTCGGGTCGGGTTAATCGGTAATCTAGTTGAACTAAACCATTAAGCTTTAAATTATGTGTTATCACAAGTATTTGTGTAAGTGGTATGTATGTGATCAAAAAACATATATGGGATTTAAGATGTATTATCAATTTTGTTTATTATCTTAATAAAAAAGTTCTTGCATAATTATGTTTACTTTATTATACATATTCAAATCTTAAAGGATATCATATTTTGATTATCCTTAAAATTCACATAATAAAATTGAACCACAACAAATTATATAAAATTTTGAAAACCATGTTTTTAAAACTTGTAAACGGTAGCATAATACACACATATAAATACACATACACACACACAAACAAACATATATATAAATCTTGAGATTTTTTAAATACTAATTCGGGTTAATAAGGTTGACCCAAATTTCACAAAATCAACCCAAATCCCAAACCATTTATAAAAATTGGGTTTGGGTTACTGTAATAATCGCGTTGGGATGCTCAAATTAGTTCTTATTGGGGTTCGAGTTGATTTTGTTCAGATTAGATATTCGAGTTCGGGTAAAAGACACACCCCTAGGACGCGGTCGTGGCCGGGGACCGATTAAAATCTAAAAGCAATCTTTGTAGTTTCTGTGTATCCGATATTCACTTGTTCTCGGATGTGGGCCTATCATCGTGGGTTATGGTTCACACTTTTGACTTTTTTCAACTCCAAACATCACCACACCAACGTCAAACGTTGAAACCTTTTTTTTTCATCTTTTGACCTTTGGTTTGTTTCTAAGTGGATTCCACCACAATACCGACATATTCTCGGATATTACCTACATTTGGAACTTTTAAACATTCTCGAGTTCACTGACTTTGACTCTTATAATCAATATTCACTCAATCCCTCAATGCTATATATACTTAATTGACTCGATGCAAATTACATTAACATCATATATCAACATATTGGTAGTTCATTTCTACGTCTCCATACTACCTACTTAACGAAAACATGGACTCGCTAGACGCTGAGGATACCGCCTTTCACGCTGAGCTCACAAGGCGGATACTGATGCTGATCGATGATGACGATGAAACACACGTGGGTCCCGAGTTCAAGAGGAGATCGGTGACTAGCCGCGGCGGTTGTAGAGGTGGTTTAGTGGCGTCTAGCGGGTACTTTAGCTGGCCGGAGAGTGGGAGGAGGGTGGAGGTTCCTAGCTGGATGGAGAGGTTGTGGGCGGGTAACGGTGGCGGGACCGGGGTGTTTATACCGCGGGTAGCGGCGGGCGCCGGCGGTAAGTCGAGAAGAAGAAGACGTAATAAGCCAAAGAAGAACATCGTTAACTATGGAGGAATTGGGATTTATGGTTGAATATATGTACTTATAAGTAGATTGGTTTATTCTTTCTGTAGATATAAATGTGATAGAGTTATGTTATTAGTATAAATTACTAGTATATATTTTGTAAAAGTGAATATAGTTTTAACAACGAAGTTCTAGCTTAACTCTTAGATATCTAACAATCCCTATAAAAGTATTTCCACTTTATTCAAGGGTGCAATATATGGTATTTAAGATTATAACATGTTAAACGTGATATGTGAATTTATATATCATTATAAGGTAAAACAAATATATGATTATAGAGGACAGTTAGTATTTGTTTTATCTTTTATGCATCTATTTCTTTTGTTAAAGACATCATCATTTATAAATGAAATAGGACATGAAAACATGAAAAATGCTAAAATAACGTTCTAATTTAGGCAATGAAATTATTATTTTTTGATATAACAAGAAAATATATAAAAAATAATTATACTTAATACATCTTTAAGGTCTAAGTATCAAAGTTGTTACTTTGCGTTTGTAGTTACGATTTTATAACAAGTTTGATAACCATAACTAATTTCCTTCAACTTTTATGCTATTTCTTTATGAAATAACACTTGTTGAATGGTGGCGAGAAGAAGTGCATGAAGGGTTTTACGATGGTTGTGTGATGGTATGACGAAAGGGTTTTTAGTGGTGGTGTGAGGTGGAAATATTCAAGACTGATATAGGCTGCTAGATATTAAAAAAAAGGTTATAAAGGCAAGTCTTAGATTATCAAATTGTATCAAAATTAAAACCACAAACCCCTAACTTGTAACATTTAAAACTTAACGGTGTGATTTTAACCAAACCAATGAAAACTCTACACTCATTAAATACTTATGTAATAAAAATATTATATTAAAAGGGCTGATGCGTCTAACCGAACATGACCATTTAATTCTATGTGTTAAAAGATCAATCCAAACATAGACTCGTACATATGACAACCAAAACCTGCTTATTTAAAAGTTTTATGGGGTTATAAGTTATCCATGAGACATAATATTTTGAGTGGAATAATTTCTCTTAACCCTACAGAATTTTGATCCGAATAAGATTTTAAGTACCATTAGTTAATCGATTAACTAACATAAGTTTAATTCAAACAAATTGTGTAATATTATATTTTGAGGCAACTACATAAGTTCAATGAGTCATTTGTTTTATCGTGTTCCTTCACTAGGCGATCAAAAAGGGGAGCTTATATGCATGTCAAATGGCTGACAGGCGGCGGTGATTGTTGATACGGTGGTGGTGGTGGTGGTGGTGGATGGTAAGACGTGTTGGTGAGATGATTTGTCTATATTGTGGTTTGACCAATTGTTATATTAGATATTAGGTTAAAATCCCGTGTAATACACGGATTCAACCAAAAAAATACTATTCTTGGTTAAAATGTGCGTAAGTTATATGTTGTTGATAATATTTTGTATATCGACTTTTATGTATATTTTTTAACATTAACTATATCTAATATTAGTATGTTTTCTCTATTAATATTTATACATATAAATGGTGTATAATATTGAATGAAATAAATTATAAATAAGAATTTTAACTAATAAACAAATTAAGTTAAACATAAAAAATAATATTTCAAATTCATAAACATCCAAAAATTTAGTTATATACAACATTTGGTGTTTTGTTGGTTATTTTTCTATCATTATCTAACATTAATAATTTTAACCTGTATCTACTATTAACTCGAGATAATACAACACAGAGCTGATCATTATCCATGTTTAAAAACAAACTAACTTTAGATAGCGATTATCATTGGCTCTTGTTTTATTGTCATTGCATAACACACTAATAACAACAACTATATTCTTTAAAATTTAAAATAAATTCTTTTATCTGAATGTGTCAAAGTCAATCGTAAAATAAAAATATGATTTTTAATATTACTTTTAGATATATCAAAACAATTTGTACACATCAAATGAACTCCTATCAAACATATAATAATAATATGATAGTACACATAAAAAAATAAAGAAGTCTAAAAAGTAAAAACATGTAATACATGTTTATAAATTAACTGTTGAAGTAGATCACCTTTAAAAAAAGTAAAGTAATATATTATTAATTCAAAAACACAATTGTAGACGATCATAGGTTAAATCATAATCGCAGAGGATGAACGTTAAAATATAAGAAAAAATAAATACCTTTTATTGACGAAAACTTGAAAAAGTCGAAGCCAAAATGACAACGTAAATGAAGACTGTCGAATACGATATCATCAAACTTTATAAAAACAGATCGTGGGAGTTGTAAACTTGAGATGATTGAGAAATATTTTAAAATCGAGTATGATTTCATTTCCAAAAAAAGATACATTTGAATTCATTCAAATTGAAGAGGAGCCGATTAAAAAATTTCATAACTTTTGTCAAGATTTGAATATAAATCGAGTATTTAATGGAAAAACACAATCAAGGAACCAAATTTATAAATGAAGAAAATCGTAAACGATTTATACAGTTTTTATTGATAAATTATTTGGAAAAAGAAAAATTATCGAGTATGATTTAATTTCCAAAAAAGATATGCTTTAACTTAGGGTTAGATTTCCAAATTTTTCTTAAATATCGTTTGTATATAAGTTAACATTTAATCAAATGAACATAGACTAACACTAAAAACAAATACATATTTAGGCGGGCATTGAAAAGTGACACTAAAGATATTGCTTTATTAATAAGTATAGATTGAGGCAACTATAATAGAGTATTTCATTGTTTGGAGTCAACTGGCTGATACCATGTTTGAATGGAAGAATTTGATTCTCAATGATCTCCAAAACTGTGGAGATGAATATTTATAAATGATAAATTTACATGAATAGGACATAAGAATAAAATATTTACAAAACTATATTAATGTTTACACATTTTGTACTTTGATAGAAGGTATTAAAGATGAAAATGTGTAGGAATGATAATAGAAATGGGAGAAGATGTATGGTTTGAGACCATCTGCCGTGGTTGTATGATAGTTATAAAAAAATGTTGCCATGTATGTCTCACGTAAGCATTTATGTGATCATGATAAAGATGAGTAGTGGGTGTTTTTGTGAATGTGAGGAGTTTACAAAAAATGAGATGTAGTATTATGATCGATGGAAAACATAATATTAAATTTAGGAAAACACTTAATGTTGTATGCTTTTGATTGCCTCACGACAACAATTGTCATGCCTCTATGATGCCTGGTGTATTAATGTAATATGACGAAACGTATCAGAAAAATCAAGTGTTTAGATTGTACGAAAATTAATAGGAAAACTTAAAATCACAAAAGAAACTTGTGTTTCTTGCAATTATAAACCTAATGTTGAGTGATTTCAAAAGAGAAAGTTAGTACTTGAGATTTGATAAAACACATAATAAAATTGTTTGATTATTATCGTATTAAGACATTCACATCCGGTTTTTCATCCGTAGCCTTATTATTACACTAAAAATCATTATTTTTTTATTTAAATAAATTTTTCTAAACTTTTATTATTATACTTTATACTCTCTTTTACTTACAGATCAATTTTAAAAAATATTATAATTTTATAAGAGATGAACAATATCTAACAGATTTTTTTTTATTAGTACTTACAAGAATAAGAATATGCAAAAGCTATCGTTAATGCTAATTAAGTATGAAAACAGATAGCAAATTTGTTACCATGTTTAGACGGATACGAGCCTCACAATCCGATGGGTCAGCACTCAAGAAACAATTCGCGCCCAATTTCTATCGGTGGATCTCAACAATCCACACATACCCACAAACAAAAACACTGTAATTTCATAAATACATCGTAAAATCAAACACGCAAGATCATATTCATACCAAAATCCCCCAATTTCGATTCATTGATCAAGTCAGTTACTGTGTTTCAGTAGTTCATCAAGATTATGATGGCTGTTCAGTGTATCCATCTTCCCCAATTCCCTCAAAAATTACCCAAAACAACATCAAGATTTGATTCATTAGCATATTCAATCACACCATCAATCGCCACCACTCGTTTCTTCTCAACTCGAAGATATCCGTCGTCTATCATCTCCAACAATCAGAAGCTATCAAACAGCAGGTACTTTTAATTGCAAATTACTTAACTTTAGGTTTTCTTGAATACGAATTATTGCAAAAAGGGATGTGTTTATGTCAATTTGTATCATGAATAGCACGAATAGAGTGATATTAGAGGTCAGATATCAGAATTCAACCCTTGATTTTGGGGTTAAATGAGGTATTCAAGTAACCCTAATTTTGTATCTATCTAGGGTTGTTTCTGCTTTGATTTCTGAAGAGAAAGTCGCCGAATCGAGTTCTTCGGGCACTGATGCATTCAAGCTGACTTATTTAGAGGTCTGCTTGTAATAAATCTTTGATCTTGATGGATGTTTGTTGAATTGTTTGATAACTGGTGTTAATGCTGTTGATTCAGGGCAATAGTTGGTTGTGGGAAGTGGGTGGAGTGAAGCTTTTGGTTGATCCTGTATTGGTTGGTAATTGGATTTTGGAATACCTTTGCTTTATGATGCTAGCAAGAAGTATTTGAAGAATTTCCAGGTGAATGTGTTAAAATTTTGAACTGTTCTTTTCTGCAAATGCATGATTATGTTTTATTATGTTTATGGTTGTAATTGTATGTTGTTTGATTATATTTTTAAGCATGTTTAGATGAAACTGGGTTCGATTTGATCACTTTTACAAATGAAATGAAATCAACCAAAATGGTTAAATTTGGGGAAAACATCAGAGTCAATATTAAGCTTCAGATGAAGGAATGTGGGTTCGATTGTTATGCAAACTAGTTTGACACAAAAGTGGTGTGATGTTCATTATTGCAGCTTACCGATCTTCCTGAAATCGATTGCATATTAATCACACAAAGTCTTGATGATCATTGCCATTTAAAGACATTAACACCTCTTTCTCAGAAGTTACCAAATGTTAGAGTGATAGCCACCCCAAACGCAGAACCACTCTTGGATCCTCTATTCACCAATGTAAGTATAATACTACGCTCTTTAAATTCTAAAATGTTTTATTGTCTTTGATGTTGACTACATTTGACCCATTTTGACTTCTTTTTTTGACTAAAAAGTTGATTTTGGTCAAATGAATCTTTATAGTAGAGTGACCAAAGAATGTGTTACTCAATAGCATACCTTAAGCAATTATTATATCATATAGCTTTAGTTCATTATCATGTAGATTATAAAATTTTGGTTTATCATGTTTTGATATACATCAAATACGCCTGCATGTTTCAAGGTCATATACTTAGAACCGGGTCAAAACTCAGAAATTCAAACAAGCAACGGTTCTCATGTCACAATACGGGCTACTGCTGGGCCAGTTCTTGGTCCTCCATGGCAACGACCTGAAAACGGGTACACATTATCATTGTGATTATTATTTTCAAAAAGATGAGCCGAAATGAGAAAAATAAAAAACTTATCTTAAGCGACATGATTTAGGTACATTGTTACTTCTCCACAAGGACAGTTAAGTTTATACTATGAGCCACATTGTGTATATGATGAGGAGATTGTTGGAAATGAAAGGGCCGATATTGTCATTACACCTGTTATCAAGCAGCTTTTACCGAGCTTTACATTGGTGTCGGGGCAAGAAGACGCAGTTCAGCTTGCAAAGTTGCTAAATTCCAAGTAATTATAAACTAGAATTTGCAGTAAATTGTGTTAATTTTATGTGGAAATTGATATAATGCTACCCTTATTGTTTCTTTTCTATAGATATGTGGTGCCAATGAAAAATGGAGATCTTGATAGCAAAGGTGTTCTTGCAAGGCTGGTAAAGTGTGATGGAACAATAGAATCATTTAAGGTATGTAAATAGTTTTTGAAATCTGAAATCTGATAATATTTTGAAATCTGATAATATGCAGAGGTGGCAATTTCTAACACAACCCGAAACATGAAAAGAACTAGACACAAAAAATAATTAGGTTTTGGGTTGTAATTTCTAATAGGTTTTAGATTCTAATAAAATTAGAATATACAAAAAAAAAAGTTTTATAATGTTAACCCTACAACTCATACGCGACTTGTTTACCCTCTTTATTATAGCCCGCTTACAACATGTTTAACCCATTTACAATTTAATAACAACCCGTCAACATAAACATTTTTCAGATAAATGGGTCACATGGGTGGTGTTATGGTTACATGATTTTAAGTGAGTTCAAGTTGGGTTTGATGTCTATTATTACGGGTCATAAGTCAGTTGTTCAACCCATATGTTAAATGGATGGGCCAGTTAACTCGGTTAAAATTAGTATATTCAAATAAAAATATATTTTATAATGTCAGCCCTCTCAACTTGTTTATAACCTGTTTTAACTCTCTTGCTAATGTGTTTAATCCATTTACAACTTAATTAACACGTCAACCTGATTGACTTGTTTGGATAAATGGGTTACAAAGGTGGTGTTCTGGTTACACGATTTTAAATATGTTTTGATTAGGCTTGACGTCTTTGAAATAAATAAACATGTAGGTCGTCTTAGGTTCATCGGTTCATTCCATCAACCTGATAGTGTCAACCAATGCTATTGAAAGTTGAAACCCCTTTGATACATTAAATATTTCATTTTGAAAGTGAAACTGGTTAACTTTCATATCGCAGGCGCTATTATCAAAGGAACTACCAGATGTAAAGACGCTAGAGCCTGTCCCTGGTGTACCTCTCCACATACCTTGAAAAAGTTTAAATTTTTAGTGTACAAATGTAAAAATTAAAAGAAATATTGTAATGGTAATGCGTATTCGGATTATGTTTTTGTTATGGTAGTGTATACAAAACCATAGATAAGTCGCTAATTGTTGCTCATGATAGATCTTACTCGTATGTGTAGGTTCTAGTATTCCTTCCGTCTCGAGCATTTCTTCAAAGTTCTTAAAGTTCTTAAACTGTCGTTTGTAACATGCCTCATTTAAACCAGTTTAATCTGAATCAAACCCTTTTAAAAACCAGAATTGAACCAGATAGAATTAACTTTTAAAACTGGTTTAACCCAAACTACTTCCACAATAACCGTTTTGACTTTCGTTGACCTAAACCCGAATAATAAAAATTTCGCACACCCCTGGTTTGTGCTTTCTAAAAAATTTGTTTCATGCGACATGTGGTTCTAACATTCAACCAAATCTCATTTGCTTGTGTAGCATTTTTACAATATATATTTATTTCATTAGTTTATATTAATTTTTGATCATTATATTTTGTGATATAAATAAGTTAATAATTATAATGGATTGAAATAGTTTCATTTTTTTATTGTTGACATGATAAGTTATAATTTCTTGTAAAAGCTTAGACTTAGACCTTTTGACAATTTATAAATATTCTTAAAATTACAAGAACTCTTATCAATAATATAATTTATATAATACTAATTATCAACTTATATGTGCATTATGGTTTGTATCATATGTTTTATAGATTGTATCTTATTTTGTTTTTTGGTTTTTTTACTTTTAATCCTATAGTTTTCAACAGTTACATTTAACATTAACATTTTTTTTCACTTTCTACTTTAGTCTCATTTACTTTTATTCTTTTACAACTTTTTAATTTTACGTCTCCATCTAAACTTTTCGAATTTACATTTTTTTATGTTTGACGGTCGTGTTGTGTCTTACGTTGCGGTCTAATTTATACATATTAACACGTTGTAATGCATGTGAATAGTTTAACGGTGTGCCAATTGATGCTACTTGCAACAGTATTACGACCCCACCGCAACGCGTGGGACTTGAATACTAATTTTTCACTAATGTGAAACTAACCTACTTGATATAGGCTCTTGTCTTCATACAAAATTATAATAATGATTCATATTTTATAAAATATCTAATTTTTATATACAATTGTCTATGGTTATGTTCATATAATCGTCAAATGAGTTTAATATACTTTCAACACACACTTGATAGTTGTTGATTTAGATTTAGAAATACATGTATAACATTCTTGTTGATGTGCCTGAATTTACATTTATAATTCTTAGTTATTTTTTCTTTTTTATTAGTTTGATCAAAGATGAGTTTTGATCATTAACTTCAAACAAGTCGAGAACGAAAATCAATGTCCATATCAAGACCAGAACTTCGGGTAAGATATTAAGATGTATACGATGTTATAAAACTAACAAAAAACAAATTAACAACTACAATCCAACAAATTAAAACTAATTCGTAATTCGTTAAAAGATTAACTGTTGGAATTATGAATCAAACTAGTTATGCTACTAGAGGGACTTATATTGACAATCATCCATAGTTAAAGTTGAATAGTTGTTTCTTGTATGTGTTAGATAGTTCAGGGGGTTGATGTGTAACTTTCTGGGTTACGGATATTATAAAAGAATTAGAAGTTAGTTAGGTTAGTTAACTTCTTCGTTTTGCTTGTAAACTAAAATCATATCAAATTTGGGGTTTCTTGTTCATTCTTTGTATTCGTTTGATTGTAATCGAGTTAATCAGTAGTAGAGAGTGTTCAAGATTACATCTTTGTGTAGATTTGATTTCATTCATATTGAGTTTAATTTCACAATTGGTATCAAAGCCAGGTTAAGGCTCAATTAAACTCGGAATCTACTGAGGGATCGATTGTACGTGAAGTAAGAGATCAAGATGGTGTCTACGAAGTTTGAATTGGAAAAATTTGATGGCCGGAATGACTTTGGTCTGTGGAGGATGAAGATGAGGGCTCTCCTTGTTCATCAGGGCCTGGTGGAGGCACTAACCGGCGGGGGTCCGATTACAACATTGCCACCAGAGGCAACAAATCAAGAAAAGAAAGAGGCCAAAGCCGCAGAAGATAGGAGGAAGGATATACAGGAAAAGGCACATAGTGCCATTATTTTGAGCCTGGGAGATCGTGTGCTGAGGGAGGTATCAAAAGAAACCACAGATGCTGGAATCTAGCTAAAGTTAGAGGGATTGTACATGACAAAGTCATTAGTAAATCGATTATACCTAAAGAAAAGACTCTACACATTTCATATGGCATTAGACAAAACTATTGAAGACCACACAGATGAATTCAACAAGTTGATGCTTGATTTAGGTAATAGTGATGTAACGTTAGAGGATGAAGATCAAGTAGTTATATTCTTGACTTCTTTACCTCAATCGTATGAACACTTTGTTGATACTCTAATGTATGGGAGAGAAACTCTTTCCATGGAAGAAGTAATGTCTGCAATCAATTCTAGAGAATTAAAGAAACGATCAGATGGTTCAGAGGAGGCTGGTACTAGTGGGTTGATGGTCAGAGGTAGATTTGATCAAAGAGGGTACAAGAATAAAAGTCAACACAGATCAAAGTCGAGGTTCAAAAGGAAATGCTATATTTGTAATTTTGAAAAGCATCTAAAAAGGGATTGCCCAGATAGGAGGAATAAGAAACAAGATCATAGTCATCCACAGCATCAAGGAAGTACATATACTGAAGGTTCAATGGATGGATATGAGAGTTCAGAAGTGTTGGTGGTCACAAAAGGAATCATGTCTGATTCATGGGTGATGGACTCAGGCTGCTCATACCCTATGACTCAATTAAAGAAGTTCTATAAGGAGTATAAAGAAGTGGATCTTGGAGAAGTAAGGTTGGGTGATCATAGATCTTGTAATATTGAAGGGTATGGAACAGTTGATCTGAAACTTGACAATGGAACAACTATGGAACTACACAATGTCAGGTACATTCCTCAATTAACCAAGAATCTAATCTCATTGGGTACTTTTGAAAAGAATGGGTGTAGTGTGAATTTAAGAAATGGTAAAGCCAAGATGATAAGAGGGTCCATGGTAATGTTGACTGGATCCAAAGTTAGCAATAATTTGTATGTTTTAGATGGCTATGTTGAATCTGGTAAAGTAACTACGGTGGAGACAAAGAAAGAGAATCAGGCTATGCTATGGCATAGAAGACTGGGTCATATTAGTGGACAGGGAATTCTAGAACTAAAGAAGCAACAAGTATTAGGAAACTTGAAAGAATGTGAATTTGGGTTTTGTGAACATTATGTAATGGGCAAGTCACATAGGGTAAAATTCATAGAAGGCAGACATAGTACCAAAGGTATTTTGGATTATATTCATGCGGATCTATGGGAACCTACTAAAACTGCTTCTTTAGGTGGAGCTCATTATTTTCTCTCCATAATTGATGACTACTCTAGAAGGCTGTGGGTTTTCATTCTTAAACAAAAGCATAAACATTTTCAAAGTTTAAGGAATGGAAAAGAAGAGTAAAGGCACAAACAGGAAAGAAAGTGAAGAAACTGAGAACAGACAATGGGCTTGAGTTTTGTAACAAGGAATTTAGTGAGTTGTGCAGGAATGAAGGCATGTCCATGCATCTAACAGTGCCTGGAACACCACAACAAAATGGGCTTGTGGAAAGAATGAACAGAACCATTCTAAACAAAGTTAGATGTATGCTGCATGAATGTAAGGCCCCGTTCCCGGGACGCTTACAGTTGGGTTCTCATTGCACATAAAACCTATAATTACATTTGTGTTTCATAAAATCGCAACGGAAAACTAAACAATCTTTCATTTCCATGTAAATGCTTTTGCAAATTAATACAACATTCATTACAAAATAGCTTGTTCGCATTACAATGCAAAAACATTAATCAAAAGAATACCATCCCAAAATAGCTGAGTAGTCGTCCGTGCCATCCTCAGCAATCATTACCTGCCAACTGGAAACACATCAAAATCAGCGTTGCTGAGTGAGTTCTAGTTTTATAAATAAAACATACTTTACTTTACATTCGTTCACGATCATACATCATACGTACATACAGATAATATCAATATTATCCTCATCATTCCGTTCATTAACTTTGCTCATTCACGATCATTCACACTTCGTTCTTTCATACAAAATCTTTCGTTCATTTATACTTTCGTTCCTTCGAGTCTGTTGCGACAACAGGTTCGCTCACCTCATTAACAATCTCAACGACTTCGCGCGATCCGAGTCTGTTGCAACCATATAGTTGCTCACCCCAATTGCCAATTTCAATGATGGCATGCTTTCCGAGTCTCTTGCAACCATAGGGTTGCTCACCTCATAGCAACTTCACAATAACGCGTTGTCCGAGTCTGTTGCAACCGTAGGGGTGCTTACCTCATAGCAATCTCAAGGATTGCATACCATCCGAGTCTGTTGCAACAACAGGGTTGCTCACCTCATTGCCATTCTCATCGATGGCACGCTATCCGAGTCTCTTGCAACCATCGAGTTGCTCACCTCATATATGTGCTTGCAAGCCTTTCCTTCGTTCGCTCATCATTTAATAATGCATGCATGCTTACTTTATGTTCCCCTTTCATTATCTTTCACTTTACGTTACATAATACTTCATTCATTCATTAACATGACACATAAGGCCACAAGAAAGATAACATATGTAACATCTTGTAATTTTGAGTTAATTTATTTTTAGCTTTGTTAAATTCTTGTATGGGTTAGTTGTGTTATTCATGAGACTTATAGGTTACTTATGCCATAATTGGTCTATTAATCATTTAACTTGAAAGATTATAACTATTAAATAACAATAACTAATATAAAGATTTTAATAAATGAATTAATAACAATAAAAATTGTAGTAATAATAAATAATAATAATAATAATAACAATAATAATAATTTATTGGGTTTAGTAAACTTAAATGGTTGAAACTTAAAAAGAAACAAAGTTTAAGGGGTTTATTGTTAATTTACAAACTTTAATATAAAGGTTTGAGCATATAATAATAATAAGTTAAACTACTAGGGCCAAATTGTAACTTTAAAAGTTACAACCCAACCCCCGCTCACTTTTAAACCTGTGAATCCGGCGGAGCTCCGGCCATTCTCCGGCCGAGCTCCGGCCATTCTCCGGCCGAGCTCCGGCGGCTCCAAATTACCCGTTTTTACTTCAAAACTTAAACCAAAACCGACCCAAACCGTCCGTTCTACACGTTTCGAACATGAATACAACTTTTAAGTGTGATAAAACGTCGGTTACAAGCCGAATCGATTTCAAAACC
Organism: Flaveria trinervia; assembly: GCA_025506515.1. Lineage (NCBI taxonomy): Eukaryota > Viridiplantae > Streptophyta > Magnoliopsida > Asterales > Asteraceae > Flaveria > Flaveria trinervia. The sequence continues at coordinate 2,682,971 of CM046446.1, forward strand.
GAAACACTTAAACTCGATTGTCGTTCAATCATTAAACTGTAATAATAATCGAATTAACTCGGCATAAACGGTCGTTTATCAATCCTTAATCGAATGCAACACTCAATTGCACCTGAAACAAACAAAATCATCAAATTTCGTCGACCTCTTGCATCGCGACCCGCAACTATACGAACACTATCATCAGTGTTTCAAAACTCGAATTAAACAGAGGGCTTTTCATCTTAGTGATCATTTGAAGCTACCTGTGTAACGAATTGGATTATCGTAAACGTTTGATCATCGTTTGGGCACTAGAAGTTCGCGACCTGTTCGTCGTGTTGAATACCTTTGATTCATCATCAAACAGGTAAATTAAATCCACTTAAACACTCGTAATAACTTGGGAAACAAAAGCCCCATGATCTAGATCGTTAACAATATCGATTTGATCTTCAATTTTGGCTCGAATCAACCTAGGGTTCATAGGATTCGGGGGTGATTTGTATAAGACGCTTTTAAGGCTTGGAAACGATGATTAACCGCGGCTGAGATCCTTGGTTCACTGGTTACCCACTCACTTTCGGTACTAGAGGCCCCGGGTTCGAACCCGACGACCTCCAATATAAAATTTTTGGCTTTTCAGCCTTTAAAAAAAGTATTTAAAATTTTCAGAAAATTAAAAAAAATGTTTTGTAAACTTTGCTATTTTTTTAAAGCTATTCTATTATTTTCTATAAAATTATCACTTTAAACACCTTAACAATGTTCTTATAAAATAAAATTAACAAAGTTTATTTTATAAAAATAGACTTTATATATTATTGGTAAATCATTTAATTATTATTTGGTCACTATAAAATTATGGATTAATCATGAAAATTATAGAATTTATATATTTTATAATTAACCTTCACAAATTATTATAAAGGATTTAATTCCTTAAAATTTGTTACATGACATTTTCTTGGGCTAAAGCATAATCTCTCTAATCAACGTCATTTAATTATTAAAACCCTCAATTATCAAATTGGAACCCTAGTCTCGTTTAACCATTAAATATGCTATTAAATTGTAACCTTGTAAATATATATTTGTTTTAGGTGCACTGTGAAAGACTACGTTGAAACGTTGCTTATACTTATTCATATTAATCATCAAATATATATTATTTGATCATGTGAGTATTCTATACCCCTTTTTTCCTATTTTCACACTTTGGGGTGAAACATGTTAACTTATACTATTGCACTCGTAGACTTATTTGAGACTTGTAAACCTATGGCAAATCATCTTGTAAAAGTTGTGGTTAGTTGAACTTTCGTGATTACCATGTTATGGCGTTATATGTACAATCATTAACTATTGCTAGCCCAGCGAAGTCATAGATCTATGGGCAAGACAAGCCTGCCTTGGTTGATCCAAGTACACTTAGCTGATCGTATAATCTTGTAAATGTTTGAGACTTGTAAAACTTTGTCGAGGTTTGATTGTTGCATTGATCATAACATCCCTAATCACTTTATTCACTAATTTATGACTTGAATTGCCATCTTTTATATAATCTATGTATTTAAAACTATGGAATGCTCACCAACATTATTGTTGACCCTTTATTTTTAACATGTTTCAGGAAATGCCCAAGTTTGATTATCTACACATTGAAGCTTGCACATCTAGGAATGGACCTAGATTAATAAATAAAATAGAATGAATTGTTACATTTTATGTTATGCTTTTATATCCTTTGAGACTTATATTTGTAATGTGAAATGAAACTTATGTGTAAAATATATTTGGATTATTAATAGCGTTATGTGGCTATGAACGATCTTAACTCTCACTCCTCGATGTTTCCGCCGTCAAGGTTGGGGTGTGACAGATTGGTATCAGAGAACTATAGGGATCTAGGTTATTAGAAATGGTGACCTAGGCTATAGTATGCATGAACCTTATAGAATTATATTTATATCTTGTAAATTATATACTTTTCATGCTACATAATGCTATGCCTCTTATGTGCAATTTGATGCCTTAGCATAGGATTGCCTAAACATTGTTATTTGTCTCCCTAAACTTAACTTTGACTCTTTGACTCTCCCCGAACATGAACTCTCTTAATTATTCTTGTCGACACGTGGAATCTTATGCTTATGTTATGACTTGGATCTTTAGACGTTATGTCTAATCTATATAAATCTCATCAAGGTTTTGATTCTATGAACCTAAGAAATATTGTGTGACACATAGACACCTGTATCCTGGTTTTCCTGGCAAAAGGCCCTCGGGCTAAGGCAAGCATATCGCATAAATCCTACGGGACTAGTTATGCTTACCTGGGGATTTCTGGGATGAGTGATAAACTATGGTCAACATACACAAGTTTCTAAGGTAAATGGGTCAATTCACCTTGACGTGTCAACGTTTTCAAATGGTAATGTGTTACCAAATGGAAACATCCCATGTACCTTAAAACCCTTAGCTTATCTTTGTTAAACTACTATCCTCTGTTATCCCCGCTCCTGTAACTAACTCATTTTTGTATATCCAGCATGTCTCGTCACCATGGAAAGCGTGGAAGTTCCGACCGTAAGCTGGCTGCCATGATTGCGCGACAAATGGCTGCCGTTCTCCCGACTATGGTGGCTGAACTCAATAGCACACTAATGGCTAATAGCAACAACAACAACACCAATGGGAACAATAGTGGTGCTAATGGAGACAATAGCAACAATCAAAATGGGAACAATCAACAAGGGAACAACCGTACTTGCACCTTCAAACACTTTAACTCGTGCAAACCCACTAGCTTTAGTGGAAAAGAAGGAGCCACTGGACTTCTCGAGTGGTTTGAAAGTATGGAGAATATGTTCATTGTTAGCGAGTGTCCCAACGAGTTCAAGGTTCGCTATGCCACAAGTGTTTTTCAACAACGAGCACTCACATGGTGGAATAGTGAGAAGAGAAACCGTGGAACTGAGATTGCTTTGGCCTTGTCCTGGGAGGAGTTCAAGGAGGTTATGATTCAAAAGTTTTGTCCAAGGAGCGAGTTACAAAAGCTAGAGGAGGAATTCTGGAATCTCAAACAAGATAGTGGGAATCATTTGGCTTATTCCACCCGACATCATGAATTGAGTATGCTTCTACCACACATGGTGGACACCGTGCCCCGTAACATCGAGAAATTTATCAAGGGGGTGCCACCTCAAATTCAAGATGCTGTGGTGGGTAGTAGGCCCACAACTTTGGAGGAAGCGATCACTATCACTGCACAGCTCACCGAGAATCATATAAGAGCTGGCACGATGTCGGCAAAGGGTTCCAAGGCTTATAGCGAAGGTGACACCCGAGGCAACAAGGAGGTAAAGGCCGAGTCATCTTCTCAAAACAAGAAGCGTAAGTTCACCCCGACACGCAACTACGCTGTGACCGCCCCTAATGCTCCTAAAAAACAAATGGTGGTTGCGAATCAAGCTCCCATGGCTAAAGTTATGTTGGTCCACATCCTATGTGTAACACGTGCAAGTATCATCATTCAAGCAACATTCCATCCGAGTCTGCTCGCTGTGTGGAAAGTATGGTCATTTGGTGGCTACCTGTCTTCGTGCACAAATAACACTGCCATGCTTACCAACCGAACCTGCTACAACTATGGCGAGGCTGGCCATATTCGCCCTCAATGTCCTCGCAATGCGGGAACTGTGCCACCGGCTCGTGGAAGGGCTTTCAACATCAACGCCAACCAAGCGCAAGCTAACAACAACGTGGTGAATGGTACGCCGTTAAATTTCTTCTAGACCTTTTCTTGTCTTGCAAAATTTCCTATCTATGTTCAATAATAGTTGTTACCAAACAGGTATGTATCTTGTAAATAATCATTATGCATCTGTATTGTTTGATTCGAGTGCCGATAGGAGTTTCGTGTCCTTGGAATTGGAGTCTTTACTTTCTAAACCGCGCGTCAACCTAGAAAGATCTTTCACGGTCGAAGTCGCCGATGGAAAATCTATTGTTGTGGATGTCGTAATACGTGACTGCACTTAAAGCCTTAACGAACACGAGTTCTTCGTCGACCTTATTCCTATGCAATTGGGAAGCTTTGATGTTATCATTGGTATGGATTGGTTAGCCAAACATCGTGCAGAAATTCTATGTTTTGAGAAGTGTATCCGAATTCCTTTACTGACTGGAGATACTTTGAAGGTCTTTGGGGAGAAATCATCCCAAAGACTCAAACTCTGTCTTGTATCAAGGCTCGCAAGTGCTTAAGTAAAAACTACATGGCTTTCATGGCATATGTAGTTAATACGAAAGCCAAGGGTAAGGAGTTGAAAGACATTCCTGTTGTGCGATATTTTCCCAAGGTTTTTCCCGAGGATCTTAAAGGGTTACCTCCCGTGCGAGAAGTTGAGTTCAAGATTGACTTAATCCCTGGCGCAAACCCTGTGGCTAAATCACCTTATCGTCTTGCACCGCCTGAAATGCAAGAATTAGCTAGTCAATTGCAAGAGTTGACCGATAAGGGTTTCATACGCCCTAGCTCATCACCGTGGGGTGCACCTGTACTGTTTGTAAAGAAGAAGGATGGTTCATTTCGTATGTGCAACGACTACCGGGAACTCAACAAGCTTACTATCAAAAACCGATACCCTCTTCCTCGAATCGATGATCTCTTCGACCAACTTAAAGGGGCAACTCAATTCTCAAAGATCGATCTACGTTCTGGGTATCATCAACTACGTGTTCACAATGATGACATTCCAAAGACCGCTTTTCGTACTCGATATGGGCACTACGAGTTCATGGTTATGCCTTTTGGTTTGACCAATGCACCTGCCGTGTTCATGGATCTCATGAATCGAGTATGTAAACCGTATTTGGATAAATTCGTAATCGTGTTCATTGATGACATTCTTATCTATTCCAAGACGAAAGTCGATCACGAGACACATTTGCGACAAGTTCTTGAACTTTTGAAGAAGGAGCTATTGTACGCTAAGCTTTCCAAGTGTGAATTTTGGTTGGAAGAAGTTCAATTCTTAGGACATGTGATGAATAGCCAAGGTATTCACGTTGATCCTGCTAAGATTGAAGCGGTGAAGAATTGGTGCATTCCCACAACCCCAACCGAGGTTCGTTCTTTTCTGGGTTTAGCGGGATATTACCGTAGGTTCATAGCGAATTTCGCGAAAATTGCTAAACCATTAACGGCGCTAACCCAAAAGAATCGACTCTTTGAATGGGGACCCGAGCAAGAAGAGGCTTTCAAGACATTAAAACGCAAGTTGTGCAACGCTCCTATTCTCACACTTCCCGATGGAAATGATGACTTCACTGTATACTGCGATGCTTCTAATCAAGGTCTTGGTTGTGTGCTCATGCAACGAGGCAGAGTTATAGCATACGCGTCGAGGCAATTGAAGGTTCATGAAGTGAACTACACAACTCACGATCTCGAACTTGGAGCTGTGGTTTTCGCATTGAAGATTTGGCGACACTATTTATATGGGATGCAATGCATAGTCTACACCGATCATAAGAGTCTCCAACACGTGTTTAACCAAAAGGATCTCAACATGAGACAAAGACGATGGATCGAGTTAATTAGCGACTACGACTGCGATATTCGCTACCATCCTGGAAAGGCGAATGTTGTAGCCGGCGCGCTAAGTCGCAAGGTTCACAATAAGACTGTCTCGCTTCAAGAAATTCGAGATCGAAGGCAATGGTTTGATACGCTAGGAGAATTTGATACCGAGATTCATATGGATGTCAACGAGGCTACTATCATGCTCCAAAACATAAGGATCGATAGTGACCTCGAGTTGTGCATTCGCGAGGCTCAACAAGCGGCACGTACTGACGAAGGGAAGGATGAAGATTTGATGCCTAATGTTCGGTCACAACTGGAAACAAAACCGAATGGCATGTGGTATTTCTTGAATCGACTTTGGATCCCGAATCGTGACAACCTTCGACACTTCATTATGAACGAAGCTCATCAAACCCGATATTTCATTCATCCTGGCTCTGATAAGATGTACATGGACTTGCGTGGTCAATATTGGTGGCCTGGAAAAAGAAATATATCGTGTCTTATGTTTCTAAGTGTCTCACGTGTGCAAGGGTCAAAGCCGAGCATCAACGACCAAGTGGTTTACTTGAGCAACCTGAAATCCCTATGTGGAAATGGGAACATATATCCATGGATTTCATAACCAAGTTACGTCGTACACCTCGTGGTCATGATAGTATTTGGGTCATCGTTGACCGTTTGACCAAGACAGCACATTTCATACCCATACGAGATACGTACAAGGTTTCAAGGCTAGCCCGAATCTATGTTGATGAAATTGTGAGTCGTCATGGCGTGCCCTTACACATCATTTCCGATCGAGATGCTCGTTTCACTTCGCACTTCTGGTCTTCGATGCAAGAACTCTTGGGAACTCAATTGGATATAAGTACGGCTTATCATCCTCAAACCGATGGTCAAACCGAACGAACAATCCAAACCCTTGAGGATCTGCTACGTCTTTGTGTCCTTGATTTTGGTGGTGATTGGGATACGCATTTACCGCTCGCGGAATTTTCGTATAACAATAGTTATCACTCAAGTATCAAGATGGCACCATTCGAGGCTTTGTATGGTCGTAAATGTCGTTCTCCAATCTGTTGGACTGACATTGGGGAAAATCTTATCACTGGTCCGGAACTTATTCAGGAAACGACTGACAAAGTTTCCAAGATTCGAAATAACCTTGAGGTGGCTAGAAGTCGCCAAAAGAATATGCCGATAAAAGACGCAAACCGTTGGAGTTTCAAGTCGACGACATGGTTCTTCTTAAAGTCTCTCCATGGAAGGGTGTTGTACGTTTTGGGAAGAAGGGTAAGTTAGCCCCACGCTTTGTAGGACTTTCAAGATTTTGAAAAGAATTGGAAAGTGGCTTACAAACTGGAGTTACCTTCTGAACTTAGCGGAGTTCATCCTGTCTTTCATGTCTCAAACTTGAGGAAGTGCCTGGCTGATGAAAATTTGCATGTTCCACTAGAGGAAATTCAAATTGATGAGTCATTGCATTTCGTTGAGAAGCCTGTTGAGATTATGGATCGCACACCCTGAAGAAGACCCGAACAACTACCACACCTATCGTTAAAGTCCGTTGGGAAAACAACGTGGAGCGAGTTCACTTGGGAGCGTGAGGATCATATGAAGGAGAAATACCCGCATTTGTTCTCTTAGCTTTATTCTTAATTTCGGGACGAAATTTTTTAAGTTGGGGAGACTGTAACATCTTGTAATTTGAGTTAATTTATTTTAGCTTTGTTAATTCTTGTATGGTTTGTTGTGTTATTCATGAGACTTATAGGTTACTTATGCCATAATTGTCTATTAATCATTTAACTTGAAAGATTATAACTATTAAATAACAATAACTAATATAAAGATTTTAATAAATGAATAATAACAATAAAAATTGTAGTAATAATAAATAATAATAATAATAACAATAATAATAATTATTGGTTAGTAAACTTAAATGGTTGAAACTTAAAAAGAAACAAAGTTTAAGGGGGTTTATTGTTAATTTACAAACTTTAATATAAGATTTGAGCATATAATAATAATAACTTAAACTACAAGGGCCAAATTGTAACTTTAAAAGTTACAACCCACCCCCCGCTCACTTTTAAACCGTGAATCCGGCGGAGCTCCGCCATTCTCCGGCCGAGCTCCAGCGGCTCCAAATTACCCGTTTTTACTTCAAAACTTAAACCAAAACCGACCCAAACCGTCCGTTCTACACGTTTCGAACATGAATACAACTTTTAAGTGTGATAAAACGTCGGTTACAAGCCGAATCGATTCAAACCGAAACACTTAAACTTGATTGTCGTTCAATCATTAAACTGTAATAATAATCGAATTAACTCGCATAAACGGTCGTTATCATCCTTAATCGAATGCAACACTCAATTGCACCTGAAACAACAAAATCATCAATTTCGTCGACCTCTTGCATCGCGACCCGCAACTATACGAACACTATCATCAGTGTTTCAAAACTCGAATTAAACAGAGGGCTTTTCATCTTAGTGATCATTTGAAGCTACCTGTGTAACGAATTGGATTATCGTAAACGTTTGATCATCGTTTGGGCACTAGAAGTTCGCGACCTGTTCGTCGTGTTGATACCTTTGATTCATCATCAAACAGGTAAATTAAATCCACTTAAACACTCGTAATAACTTGGGAAACAAAAGCCCCATGATCTAGATCGTTAACAATATCGATTTGATCTTCAATTTTGGCTCGAATCAACCTAGGGTTCATAGGATTCGGGGGTGATTTGTATAAGACGCTTTTAAGGCTTGGAAACGATGATTAACCGCGGCTGAGAGCCTTGGTTCACTGGTTACCCACTCACTTTCGGTACTAGAGGCCCGGTTTCGAACCCGACGACCTCCAATATAAAATTTTTGGCTTTTCAGCAGCCTTTAAAAAAAGTATTTAAAATTTTCAGAAAATTAAAAAAAAATGTTTTGTAAACTTTGCTATTTTTTTAAAGCTATTCTATTATTTTCTATAAAATTATCACTTTAAACACCTTAACAATGTTCTTATAAAATAAAATTAACAAAGTTTATTTTATAAAAATAGACTTTATATATTATTGGTAAATCATTTAATTATTATTTGGTCACTATAAATTATGGATTAATCATGAAAATTATAGAATTTATATATTTTATAATTAACCTTCACAAATTATTATAAGGATTTAATTCCTTAAAATTTGTTACATGACATTTTCTTGGCTAAAGCATAATCTCTCTAATCAACGTCATTAATTATTAAAACCCTCATTATCAAATTGGAACCCTAGTCTCGTTTACCATTAAATATGCTATTAAATTGTAACCTTGTAAATATATATTTGTTTTAGGTGCACTGTGAAAGACTACGTTGAAACGTTGCTTATACTTTTCATATTAATCATCAAATATATATTATTTGATCATGTGAGTATTCTATACCCCTTTTTCCTATTTTCACACTTTGGGGTGAAACATGTTAACTTATACTATTGCACTCGTAGACTTATTTGAGACTTGTAAACCTATGGCAAATCATCTTGTAAAAGTTGTGGTTAGTTGAACTTTCGTGATTACCATGTTATGGCGTTATATGTACAATCATTAACTATTGCTAGCCCAGCGAAGTCATAGATCTATGGGCAAGACAAGCCTGCCTTGGTTGATCCAAGTACACTTAGCTGATCGTATAATCTTGTAAATGTTTGAGACTTGTAAAACTTTGTCGAGGTTTGATTGTTGCATTGATCATAACATCCCTAATCACTTTATTCACTAATTTATGACTTGAATTGCCATCTTTTATATAATCTATGTATTTAAAACTATGGAATGCTCACCAACATTATTGTTGACCCTTTATTTTTAACATGTTTCAGGAAATGCCCAAGTTTGATTATCTACACATTGAAGCTTGCACATCTAGGAATGGACCTAGATTAATAAATAAAATAGAATGAATTGTTACTTTTATGTTATGCTTTTATATCCTTTGAGACTTATATTTGTAATGTGACAAATGAAACTTATGTGTAAAATATATTGGATTATTAATAGCGTTATGTGGCTATGAACGATCTTAACTCTCACTCCTCGACGTTTCCGCCGTCAAGGTTGGGGTGTGACAACATACATCATATAAGGAACATATCATACACATTCATCATCATCAACAGGGCAACATCATGCATACATAACACCCCTAACATGCAACATCATCCTCGTCATGCCCAACATGCTCTCTAAGGCCCCAACCATCATCTTACATGCTCTTACATGAACCTTTACGTCAAAACATACATCTGCACTTTTCCCCGAATGTCAGAAGTCAAAACTACACTTTCCTCGGGTGTGACAGCCCTACTCGGGCGTATGGACACCCTTTAGTCGCATGGCCTCTCCCTACTAATATCACTACATTTCCCAACTTTTCTCGTTTCTCTCTCTTCTCTCTATGAAATTTGAAATGTGAGGTGTGGGGAGAGTGGGCTGCCCTCTCCTTACTAATCACCACATTTCCCAACTTTTCTTCATTGGCGAGTTTGGTCCCTCGACTTTGAACTTTATTTTCTTTTCTTTCTTCACCGGCTTCAAAATAATAATATCCGGGTGTTACAAGTCCACCCCCTTAAATAGGTTTCATCCCCGAAACCTGTTATTCGTCGAACAAACGAGGGTAATGCTGTCTCATTTCTTCCTCAGTCTCCCACGTTGACTCGGATCCCTTCCTGTGCTTCCACTGTATACGCACAAGAGGAACCACTTTATTCCTTAGCCTTTTCTTCTTTCGGTCGATGATTGCCACTGGTTGCTCCACATAATTGAGTCGTTCATCTACTTCGATATCTTCCAATAGGACAATCATATCTTCATCTGCTAGGCACTTCCTTAGATAAGATATGTGGAATGTCGGGTGAATTCCATTTAACTCATCCGGTAACTCCAGTCTATAGGCCACCTCTCCTACTCGAGCAATGATTCGGAAAGGGCCTATATACCTTGGGCTCAACTTGCCCCGCTTTCTGAATCGGATAATACCCTTCCAAGGTGAGACCTTCAGCATAACCCGGTCACCCACCTGGAACTCAATCGGCCTGCGTCGTTTATCGGCATACGACTTCTGTCTGTCTTTGGCTGCCTTCATAAAGGCTTTGATCTTTTCAAGCTTCTCAGTCGTAGCCTCAATTACCTCGACGCTCCCCAATTCCTTCTAACTAATATCACCCCAACAAACGGGTGTTCTGCATCTCCTACCGTATAGCATCTCATATGGCGGCATACCAATGCTGGCATGATAGCTGTTGTTGTAAGAGAATTCAGCTAACGGTAGGTGGTCATCCCAACTTCCACAAAAATCAATCACACATGCTCGAAGCACATCTTCCAATGTCTGAATGGTCCTTTCTGACTGACCATCGGTTTGGGGATGATAAGCCGTGCTAATATGTAACCTCGTCCCCATAGCGTCGTGGAATTTCTTCCAAAATTTAGATGTAAACCGAGTGTCGCGATCAGACACAATAGACACCGGCACACCATGAAGAGTTACAATTTCCTTGATGAACAGATCGGCCAACCTCTCAGATGAATACGTCTCGCGGATCGGTAGAAAGTTAGCACTCTTCGTCAAACGATCAACTATCACCCATATGGCATCGTACCCTTTCGGAGTACGTGGTAGCTTCGTAATGAAGTCCATGGTGATGTGCTCCCACTTCCATTCCGGTATATCCAAAGGTTGGATCTTACCATACGGCTTTTGATGCTCTGCCTTCACCTGTAAGCAAGTAAGGCACTTACTCACATACTCCACCACGTCACGCTTCACACCCGGCCACCAATAATCTTTCTTCATGTCATGGTACATTTTCGTGGCACCAGGATGAATGGAGTATCGAGTCTTGTGAGCTTCATCCATTATCTTCACCCGTAGATCCCCAAAACGAGGAATCCACACACGACCAAATCGGGTCCTAACACCGAGTGTGTTTTCACCCAATTCCACGACCAGACCTCTCATTCTTTCTGAGTTAAGATGATCCTCTTTCAACGCCTCATCTTGGAACTCTTTGACTTGCTTCATTACATCGGAGGTCATGATCAACTGATATGCTTTCACCCGAATCGGCTCGGGTCTCTCCTTTCGGCTAAGGGCGTCAGCCACTACATTGGCCTTGCCCGGATGGTAGTGGATCTCACAATCATAATCCTTTATAAGCTCCAACCACCTCCTCTGCCTCATGTTCAGATCCTTTTGCTCGAAGAAGTACTTCAAGCTCTTATGGTCGGTGAATATGGTGCAGTTCGTCCCATAGAGATAGTGCCTCCAAATCTTTAGTGCAAAGACCACGGCTGCTAGCTCCAAGTCATGAGTGGGATAATTAACCTCATGAACCTTTAACTGTCGAGATGCATAGGCTATAATCTTTCCTCTTTGCATTAACACGCACCCCAACCCCGAGTAGGAAGCATCAGAATAAACCACTAGATCTTCACTTCCATCGGGTAGGGACATGACTGGAGCTTGAGTCAGTCTTGCCTTCAGCTCTTCGAACGCCTTCTCTTGAGCTTGACCCCATACAAACTTCACATCCTTTCGGGTCAACTTAGTTAGTGGAGAAGCAATCTTAGAGAAGTCTTGGATGAATCTTCTATAGTAGCCCGCCAACCCAAGAAGCTACGGATCTCGGTTGGCGTCCTTGGTGACTTCCATTGCATAACCGCCTCCACTTTCGCCGGTCCACCATTATCCCGTCAGGATTCACCACATGACCCAAAAACTGAACTTCGCGCAACCAAAACGCGCACTTGGAGAATTTAGCATACAATTTCTCCCTTCTCCCTTCTCAACGTCTCTAGAACCTCTCGAATGTGACCGGCATGCTCAATCTCGCTCTTCGAATAAATCAGGATATCATCAATAAACACAATCACTAATTTATCCAACATAGGCTGACACACATGGTTCATCAGATCCATAAAAGCAGCTGGTGCGTTGGTCAAACCAAAGGACATGACAAGAAACTCATAATGACCATAGCGCGTGCGGAAAGCTGTTTTAGGGATATCTTGTTCCTTCACCTTCAACTGATGATAGCCAGACCGAAGATCTATTCTTGAAAACCAACTGGCACCCTGAAGCTGATCGAACAAATCATCTATCCTCGGTAAGGGTAGCGGTTCTTCACCGTCAATTTATTCAGTTCACGGTAGTCAATGCACATCCTCATACTACCATCCTTCTTCTTTACAAACAGGACCGGAGCACCCCAAGGAGAGATACTCGGTCTAATGAACCCCTTATCAAGCAACTCTTGCAACTGTTCCATCAACTCTTTCATCTCCGTCGGAGCTAACCGATATGGTGCTTTGGCAACAGGTTGGGCACCCGGTATCAGATCAATCTGAAATTCAATTTCTCTGTCAGGTGGTACCCCTGGTAAATCTTCTGGGAACACGTCTGGAAAGTCACACACAACCGGTACATCAGGCAGTTGTGGTGTTGGTGCATCTACATCCTTTACATAAGCCAAGTAGGCGCTACATCCATGCCTCATACACTTTCCCGCCACAGCCATTGAGATCACCTTCGGGATCGTAGTAACCCGATCACCATAAACCGTTACCAAACTTCCATCAGGTGCTGTCAATCGAATCATCTTCTTGCGACACATGATGTTCGCCTTGAAGTCCGCCAACCAATCCATCCCAAGAACCAAATCAAAACCACCCAAGGTCATCATGAACGGTCTAATAGGAAACTTGTGACTTCTAATTCCACCTCACAGTTTTCTATCATCTCCGAAATCCTGGTAGACTTACCTATGGCAGTTTCTACATCAAAGGGCGCATCAATACGCCTACTACTAACAGGTAGCTTAGCACAGAAAGCAGCAGAAATAAAACTCCTACTAGCACCAGAATCAAATAGCATAGAAGCTAAAGTTTGGTTCACCAGAAACGTATCGGACGCGACATCAGGGTCTGTCCTAGCTTCCTCCTGTGTCATGGTAAATGCCCTGGCGCTCGCCCTCGGTCCTTCACCTCCAGTTCTCTTCATCCCGGAACTCTCAGCCCTCGACTTCTTACAATCCTTACTTATGTGACCCTCTTCACCACAGTTATAGCACAGGACTATACGACAATCCCTTGCCAGGTGCCCCGCCTTCCCACATTTGAAGCATAAGTTTGACCCAAACCTACATTCCCCGCCGTGGTCCCTTCCACACTTGCCACACCTTTTCGACCCCGCACTTGATGTGACCACACGGCGATCATCCGCTCGTGCCTTCTTATTACCCGTCGAGGCATCACCCCCGACCAAACCTCTTCCCCCGCCAGTTTCGATCACCGCCGCTCTTCTTGCCACCCTCAGTCACCACCATTGTTCTCTCATCGTACAATCTCCCTGCCAAATCCACCGCCGACCTAAACGTACTCGGCCGGGCAGCTATCATGTGCCTGCGAATATCCGCTGGCAAACCCTGAATATACCTTTTAATCCTTCGTGACAAGGGTGTCACCTGATCCGGCACCAGACGTGCCATCTCGTTGAATTTAGTGGTATACTGCTGGTGCATCATAGTTCTCGCCTCCAGTTGCAAGAACTCCCTTTCGACCTTGTCCATTTCCCGATGAGGACAAAATTTCCCAATCACCAACCTTCTCAGCTCAGGCCATTTCATTTCCCAATGGACCTACTACCCTCAGCTTGGATAATGTTGTCCCACCAGCACAGAGCTGAATCCACAAAAGAGTGGGTAGCAAACTTCACCTTTGGTCCTCTCGGCACTCGCTGATATCGAGAACAGCTTCCATTTCCCTCACCCATCGGTGAGCAGCTGCATCTGTGCTGTTTCCATCAAAAGTAGGGGGCTTGCATCTCATAAAAGCCCCATAATTACATCCTCGTGCCGTCTCCAGCGCAGGCTCTTCTTCTTCCTCTTCGTCATCAGATAGAACCGTTTTCGGCTCTGGTTGTTCCTGTTCTCTAGAGGATCTGTTTCTTTCTTTTCTTTCCCCTTCTCGTACAACCTTAATAACTTCAGTCACCACAGACGGTAAGATCGTCTGCATGACCTGATGGACTTCTTCTACAACATCCTCCTTTACTTAGGCTCTCAGATTGGCGCTTTCGTCGCCACCCTCCGGATGAGGGGTCCTTGGTTCTTCATGAACCACTTCTCCACTCTGGGTCTCCCTCTCTTGGGTCGCGGTTCAGCACCGTGACCTCCACCCCTTGAAGCTTTCGAAGATCTACCTCCAGCCATCACACGCACACTGAAAGATTCAAACACCAACACAGTCATTCAAGGGAACAGCTTAGTTATGTTACGTATAGTAAGTCCCTAATTACAGTGGCCAGTTGTGATTAGCCACTTACTTTACTCTTCACACCCCAAGCATTACCTGTCCTGACTACATCAGTATTTAAATTCACATACAACACATAACACGTACCATGCGCACATAAAATCGGTTAACTTTACGAAAATACCTGATGGCACGTAGCTACTCAGATGGGCATCCCATTCCCTTTCCATCCTATTCTCAGTTTAAGATTAGGTTTATTTTGAAATTTACCCATTTCACTTAAACTTTGGCTCTGATACCAACTTGTAAGGCCCCGTTCCCGGGACACTTACAGTTGGTTCTCATTGCACATAAAACCTATAATTACATTTGTGTTTCATAAAATCGCAGCGGAAAACTAACAATCTTTCATTTCCATGTAAATGCTTTTGCAATTAATACAACATTCATTACAAAATAGCTTGTTCGCATTACAATGCAAAAACATTAATCAAAAGAATGTCATCCCAAATGAGCTGAGTAGTCGTCCGTGCCATCCTCAGCAATCATTACCTGCCAACTGGAAACACATCAAAGTCAGCGTTGCTGAGTGAGTTCTAGTTTTATAAATAAAACATACTTTACTTTACATTCGTTCACGATCATACATCATACGTACATACAGATAATATCAATATTATCCTCATCATTCGTTCATTAACTTTGCTCATTCACGATCATTCATACTTCGTTCTTTCATACAAAATCTTTCGTTCATTTATACTTTCGTTCCTTCGAGTCTGTTGCGACAACAGGGTCGCTCACCTCATTAACAATCCTAACGACTTCGCGCGATCCGAGTCTGTTGCAACCATATAGTTGCTCACCCCAATTTCCAATTTCAACGATGGCATGCTTTCCGAGTCTCTTGCAACATAGGGGGTTGCTCACCTCATGGCAACTTCACAATAACGCGTTGTCCGAGTCTGTTGCAACGTAGGGGTGCTCACCTCATAGCAATCTCAAGGATTGCATACCATCGAGTCTGTTGCAACAACAGGGTTGCTCACCTCATTGCCATTCTCATCGATGGCACGCTATCCGAGTCTCTTGCAACCATTGAGTTGCTCACCTCATATATGTGCTTGCAAGCCTTTCTTCGTTCGCTCATCATTCAATAATGCATGCATGCTTACTTATGTTCCCCTTTCATTATCTTTCACTTTATGTTACATAATACTTCATTCATTCATTAACATGACACATAAGGCCACAAGAAAGATAACATACTCATATTAAGGAACATTCATACACATTCACATCATCATACAGGGCAACATCATGCATACATAACAAGCCCTAACATGCAACATCATCCTCGTCATGCCCAACATGCTCTCTAAGGCCCCAATCGTCATCTTACATGCTCTTACAGGAACTTTTACGTCAAAACTTACATCTGCACTTTTTCCCGAAAGTCAGAAGTCAAAACTACACTTTCCTCGGGTGTGACAGCCCTACTCGGCGTATGGACACCCTTCAGTCGCATGGCCTCCGTGCGACTGAAATCATGCGAATGAACTAATACGGATGAACACCTATGGGAATGAACATCCAGTCGTGCGAATGGACAATGCGGATGGACCTCATGCGAATAGATTAATGCGGATGAGCACTTATGCGACTGGACCTTCTCGCACGACCTCCATGCGACTGGCCTTTCAATCGTGCGAATGGACCTTCATCATGCGAATGGACCCCAATCGCACCCTAATCGGCGTATGGCCTCCATTCGGCCTCCAGTCGGTCGCCTAGCCCAACTGATGCAGAATGCAGTTCATCCCGAGTGCAGCCGAGGGTTTTCGGCCTCCAAACTCAATAACCCCATTTTAAGCCTAAATCGACCATCCTAAACCTTAGGAATGCATACCATAACACCACACAAGCACACACACGCCCGGAAACATACACGAAACGCATCACACACATCACACCCAAATGGGTCAAACACATACACATACAAAAAACGGGTTTTATGCTTTCCAGCCCCAAAATCGGTTGAAAAAAAGTAAAAGTGGGGTCCTAGAACTCACACAAACGAGCACAACGACAAGAGCTTCGATTTGGCTTGCTACACAATGATTTTGGCGCGACCTAAACTAACTCGAACCAACTTTTTCTCCTTTCTCTCTTCTTCTCTCTATGAAATCTGAAATGTGGGTGTGTGGGGAGAGTGGGCTGCCCTCTCCCTACTAATATCACCACATTCCCAACTTTTCTTTGTTGGCGAGTTTGGTCCCTCGACTTTGAACTTTATTTTCTTTTCTTTCTTCACCGGCTTCAAAATATAATATCCGGGTGTTACAATGAATCAGGTTGCCCAAGAGCTTTGGGCAGAGGCTGACTGTATTGTTGTTCACTTGATTATAGGTCACCTTCATCAGCAATTAACATGATGGTGCCCATGGAGAAGTGGTCAGGTACAAAGACAGAATATGATGATCTAAAGGTGTTTGGCTCTATAGCTTATGCACATGTTAACCAAGATATGTTGGAACCAAGAGCAATAAAGTGCATATTTCTTGGTTATTTAGAAGAGGTTAAAAGGTATAGGTTGTATAAGCTAATAGATGAAAGTAACAAGGTATTCTCAAGTAGGAATGTTACCTTTAATGAAGAAATGTTGTACAAAGATGTCTTGAGAGCAGGAGAAAGAAGATCAGTTCAGAGTTCACAAATTAAGGTGGAGGATTATGAGTCATTAAATAACATAAACCCTGTATCACTTGATAACGACCAATCAAGTGGCAGCTCTATGGCAATGCCGAAGGAGTTGCAGGTCAGGGGTCTAATAGTACCAATTCTTATAGCTTAGCTAAGAATAGGACTAGAAGACAAGTAGTGCCACTTGTTAGATTTAGAGAATCAGCTGATTGTGTTGAAAGTGAAAGTGACTTGATTGCTTTTGTTTTTATGACAGCTGAGCAAGAGAGCATGGAAGAACCCTTAACCTTTTATGAGGCCATTAAATCAAAAAATAAAGAAAAATGGATCTCAGCTATGAAAGATGAGATGAAATTTTTATGTGAAAATAAAACATGGGTTTCAGTTGATAAACCAGATAATCAAAAGTTAGTGGATTGCAAATAGTTGTATAAAGTTAAGGAAGGACCAAGATTCAAAGCCAGGCTAGTGACAAAGGGGTTTACTCAGAGAGCATGAGTAGATTATAATGAGATATTTTCTCCTGTGGTAAGACACACATCTATCAGAGTTATGTTGGCAATAACTGCTCATTATGACTTGGAGTTGGAGCAGCTGGATATAAAACTACTTTTTACATGGTAAGTTGGAAGAAACCATTTATATGAGGCATCCACTTGGATTTGAGGTGGAGGGCCAAGAGGAGAAGGTATGTTTTGTTACAAAGATCATTATATGGTCTAAACAATCTCCTAGGTAATGCTATCTCAGGTTTGATGAACATGACAAGCATGGATTTACAAGGAGAAATTATGATAGTTGTGTGTATATGAGGAATATGCTCAGGACAGTTATATACTTGTTGTATATGTAGATGATATGCTAATTGCCTGTAACAGCAGGAGAAATAAGGGCACTAAGGATTTGTTGAAAAGTGAGTTGACATGAAGAGTTGGGTAATGCAAGGAAGATATTAGTATGAAATTTGCAGAGACAGAGAATTACATCAATTGAAATTAACACAGTCTGGATATCTTAAAAAGGTATTACAAAGATTCAACATGGATAAATGTAAGCCAGTGACTACACCTATGGCTCAACATTTTAAACTGTCAAGTCAAGACTTACCTCAATGTCCAGAGGATGTGAATTTTATGAAAAAGATTCCATATGCCAATGCAATTGGATGTCTGATGTATCTTATGGTCTGTACTAGGCCAGACATAGCTTATGCAGTGAGCTTGGTAAGTAGATACATTGCTTGTCCAGGAAAGATGCATTGGCAGGCTGTTAAATGGGTGTTTAGATATCTTAGTGGCACACAAAATGCTGGCTTGTTATTTGGTAGAAATAAGGTTTTGAATACTAACATTTTGGGATATGTTGATAGTGATTTTGCCAAGGACCTTGATAATGGAAGATCAATCACTGGTTTTGTGTTCACCTTGTTGGGTAGTGTTGTGAGTTGGAAAGCAACTTTGCAGCCAACCGTTGCTTTATCAACTACTAAAGCAGAATTTGTGGCATTAACTGAAGTAGTCAAAGAGTGTCTATGGTTAAAGGCTAGTTTCAAAGCTGGGTTTGGTAGTTAATGACTCAGCTATTCTATGTGACAATTGAGGTGTTGTGCAATTGGCTAAGAATCAGAGTCATCATGAAAGAACTAAGCATATCAGGTTAAGCTCTATTTTTTTAGAGATGTGGTTAAATCTAAGAGATTGAGATTAGGGAAGTTGATACACTTGATAATGTAGTAGATATGCTTACTAAAGCATTACCTTGTCCTAAGTTTGAGTATTGTATGGAGTTGCTGAATTTGAACTAGTTTGATCCAAGGTAGAGTTTGTTGGAATTATGAATCAAACTAGTTATGCTACTAGAGGGACTTATATTGACAATCATCCATAGTTAAAGTTGAATAGCTGTTTCTTGTATGTGTTAGATAGTTCGGGGGGTTGATGTGTAACTTTCTGGGTTACGAATATTATAAAAGAATTAGAAGTTAGTTAGGTTAGTTAACTTCTTCGTTTTGCTTGCAAACTAAAATCATATCAAATTTGGGGTTTCTTGTTCATTCTTTATATTCGTTGATCATAATCGAGTTAATCAGTAGTAGAGAGTGTTCAAGATTATATATTCGTGTAGATTTGATTTTATTCATATTGAGTTTAATTTCACATTAACTATATATAAAAGAAAATTTAATTAGATGTAGCTATCAACGAGGAACAGAATCTATATTGTGATTTTCGAGTCATGTAGTAGGCACTATCTGACATACTATCGATAAGTCTTAATAGTATGACATTATGATAAGTTATATGTCCTTTTATACGATTTTTTTATGGACGTTTTCTTGTAAAATAGAAAGAGTCAAATGACCATTCATTCAACCAAGGGACGTAGGTACATGTTTGAGCATATATGTCAACTACAACCTGTTTTTTCAATTATAAATAAAAGGCATTAAGGTTACATACTAGATTTTATTAATTATATTTATGAATGTGAAAGGCATTATATGTTACATACTAGTTTTAATCAATGATATTTATGAAAATATAATAAAAGGCTGCCAGAAATTAATTTTACTTATAAACTAAATTAATTATATTTATGAAATTAATTTATTTATTTTAATGATATTATATATATCTATATAATCCTTTACATAGTAACTAATTATATAACTTCTTATAACAACTATAAATGAGTAATTTAACAAGATAATTTCATGTACTGTTAAGATTATTTGAGTAATATTGGTGAGATTGAAATGACATAAATAATAACTATTTAATCATCTATAATTGAATGACAAAATTAACAATCAACATACTGGGTTTTCATACGACAACATTTCATATTGATTTTATATCATTCAGTGTAAGAGACCTTGAGTATTATTCTACATTGACACAAAACGTATTGACTTCAAACACAAAAACACTCTTATTTGTTGAGGCGTTCGTAATATATTTTTGTTAATCATATATACATACATTATATAAGATTTAAAGCCTTAACTTTAAAAGTACAAGAAAAACACATTACCATCGGTTATGTCCCTTATTAATGCTTTTAAACAACTAATTATTATATCATTCTTGTAAAATGAAAGCATAATGATTGAAAAGAGGACGGATATAATAGAAAATAATGGAATAGTAATACCAACACACATTGAAATTATTTACAAGATGTATAGGCACTGCAAAACAAAAAGTATTCACGATATTATAGTAAAGTTTTAGAATCTAACTTTAGATTGTTAGGGCATCTAAGTTTAAAACTTATAATTTTAACTAGAATATTGAAATTGTATATGATTCTAATAAAAGTCAAACGTTCTTTTTTTAAATAGAATTATGATGTGTCAACTGTCAAGTACGGTTTTATTCATGTTGACTTTCAACTACGTGAGTTATTGAATGTTATGTGTATAAAATGATAGGAATGTATAAATTAGTGATTATTAAAAAAACGTTCTAAAATAAGCAAGTTTTATAGTTTAAAAATCAATTATACAAATACATGAAAGTACAAGTAATTATAATATAAGGTACAAGTAGGTCATGCAATATATTAAAAAAGTATTGGAATCTAAGATGATAATATTAAGAAATGAGGAATATACTCGACCAATGGGCAATGACTTATTCTTTCTGAATGCCTTTCGAATATTCGAATATTTGGGTCACTTAAGAAAACTTTATATGATTATTAGGATTTAGGATGGTCCCCAATTAATACTTTATATTATCTAATTTTCTATATATACTCATATATATTATAATTCCATTGCAAAACGAAAATAATATCGTCCGTACGAATGACAATGTTTGGTTTGGTAATACTTTCTAAAACTAATTTAATTTTCTTTTAAATTATTTCTTAATTTAGTGAAAAGTACTTAGGGTTGACACAAAAGAATTATCTTATAAAAACATATTGATAATAATCTCTCGTGCATGAATCATTGTTAAAATAATCAAAATATCAAAACGAAATAACCGAGCAAATTGACAAACCAAGGTTACAAATCTTCTATAATCAAATTTTATAGTTTTGTTATGATCATATTTGTATAAAATAATTTATTTAACTTCATTAAAAACAATCTATCTCTTCTATATATTATGTACTATATGTTTGAAAAAGTTTTCTTAAATTTTTTGTAAATAATTATGAGTTGACAATTATTCTCTTTCATAAATTAGAAAAGTTGTTAATATTTTATTTGTAAC
This sequence comes from Flaveria trinervia, assembly GCA_025506515.1. NCBI lineage: Eukaryota > Viridiplantae > Streptophyta > Magnoliopsida > Asterales > Asteraceae > Flaveria > Flaveria trinervia. The sequence goes on from CM046446.1 coordinate 2,704,789, forward strand.
GTATAATTGAATTTATTAAAAGAAATTAACTTGTCAATCACATCCAAAGCTGGCTCTTAATTGATGGTTAATCACAATAGCCGAACTATCTCTTTAGTAATTAAACTAACCGCACAGTGTATATTCGAAAACAAACTGTTTATTGAAATCTAAAAACCATAACATCATAGGTTTGGTTTTAGATTTTAAACAAACTAAATCCACTCAAACTCACAAGTAAACAAATTAAAATATGCATTTTATTAGTAAGAATAAAAATGCTTGTAAGTAAAATATCAGATTTATAGAAATAATGTATATTAACTTTGTATCAGATCGTCAAGTATGATAGAGATTTAGTTTATTTCTATTGGGTTAGAAACCTATGATTTACACGGATTAAGTACATACAATAGTTATCAATACACGAATTAAATACATGCAATAGTTATTGATGAAGATGTACCATTTATAAAATTATATTTTTTGGTTAGTAATGAAACAATATTTTTGGATAAAACAATAATTCACAATTTTAACCAAATGAATTATTTCTTAGGAAAAGGTAAATTATTAACAAAGAAAAGAAAAGTAATTACGAAGATAATAGATTCAAATATCACTTGGTATAATAGCTTCAAGTGAGTCAGATTTTTACCATGATAAACTTTTGGGTGATAGATTTTCATTGGAATTGTGAGCAGGCTGAGTCACCAACACTATTGTATTTGTAGCGCATGAGTGACTTTTTCGCCAATGAAATTACCTAGGTGACTGGACTTTTAATATTATGGCCATTAATAAAAGTTTTAACAATATCTTTTATCAAAATATCACATTTACTCCTTTACTAAAATCTAGTCATTTTCCATCTCATCGACTTTTTTTATATTTCTTTTTACTAGGTTAATACTCGTGTACAACACGTACAGTTTATGAAAATAAAAACACGTTCTTAGAAAATTTGTAGGACAGTTTAATATCATATATTGTATAATATTTACTTTACACGGCTAATAATAGAAATGTAACTACATTGAAAAAAGTAAATAGCTCTTATAAATCTTAAATATTTCTTTATATACAACACTAGCTTTAGTAAACCCGTGTATTACACGAGTTGATTAAATAAAATATTAGTATAATAAATTTATTAATTATAAAATAATATTTTAAGATATGATATGACTGAAATTACGTATCAGAAATAACTATAAATAATAAAACATTAATATCAACCTTTTAAATATTTTTAAAAAATAAATATTTTATTCTAAAACAAAACGTATAAAAATGTTATTTTTAATAAATTTTCTTATGACAACTCCCAAATTAGATTATTTTTGTTTTGAAAAAATTGACTTATTAAAAGTACCAATTTATTTAGAAATAATCTTAATAATAAATTTCTTTCTTAATTTATTATATATTAAAATGTATTAAAATAATTTTATTAGTAATTAAGGTAATTATTTCATAGGAGAGAGAGGCGGGAAAAAAATGATGAGAATGATTGTGGTGCTGACACGTAGCACCTCAATTTATCATTTTATTAGAGTAGTAAGATAAAATTGTTGTTTCATAAAAATAATAATACTAATAAATAACAACAATACTAAAAGAGTACTTATCAATAATAATGATCATATACCATATGATTCAAAACAATGTACCTTTTTTATGCGTAAATAAACAAAAAGAATTGATATCTTGCACCTAAAAGTAGGGGTGTACATGGTCGGTTTAACCAAAAACCGATATTTTGGTTTTTAGGTTTTTAAAACTGTTCGGTTTCGGTTTTTTCGGTTTTTGGTTTTCGGTTTTAACTTCGGTTTCGGTTCGGTTTTTGGTTTTTTTCGGTTTCATCATTTGTGCTTTTAGTTTTAGAGAAAAGTTGTTTTAAAGTAATGAATTTAAACTAAAAACTTTGACCTTACATTATTTTGTTGATATCTAAATCTAATCTATATATTTTTATAATTTAGTTGATATTAAAATTAAATGCAATTCAATAAAACATTTTAATCTATCAATCCAAATAAAAAAATTAAATATTATTCTTGAAATCTAAATATTTAATCTTTTTTAGATAACACAAGTTAAATAAGTAAATAATAGGCTAATAATTTTATTAGTATACGATTAGAGTTCTAAATTTACAAGTTTGATTATATGGTTTCGGTTCGGTTTTTTCGGTTTTTGTACGAGCAAAACCAAAACCAAACCGGAAAATTCGGTTTTTAAAAAATCATCAAACCAAACCGTCGGTTTCTAGCGGTTTTGGTTTTATCGGTTCGGTTGCATCGGTTATTTTGATTACGGTTCGGTTATTTTGGTTACGGTTCGGTTATTTTGGTTTTTTTTTCACCCCTACCTAAAAGTTACTAAAACTGACATGTGTATGCATATAGATTTCTACATATAACGATGCCTATTACGTATATAAAAATTAGCACCATTAGATGCAACTATTTTATCACACATGCACAAGCTTGTTACTGTAAAATAACAAAGACACATGAGCGTCGAGATATACAGGCAAAAGCGATCTATCTAGGTGAAATCAAAGTCACCAAAATACATTGAAACTTTATTAATATATAGATGTGTTATGGATTTTTTGAGTAACAACAATGGTAACTCCATATGATTTTGATTTAATAAGAAAACAAACTTAAGTTGAAGTGAAAACAGAGAAGTGTAAGAAAAAAATTACTGAAACTTTAATAAGATATTTGAATCATTAAGTGTTGAAACATTAAAAGGTCTGAATCATTATAAGCTAGTATATCGTTTAACCATTCAAATGTAAATGTCTGACCGATTCAGATAAGAGGTTTTAGTCATTCAGTATTAGACCTTTTAACCATTCAACACTAATATAATGCTTAACCATTCAGAAGCAAATGTCTAAACCATTCAGACATTTGCTCGCGAAACAAACAGTCTGAACTGTTAAACTGAATTATTCAGATATTTGAACCATTAAAGGTTAATTAAGAGACTGTCAAACAATCCTTCATATGAATAAAATACATAAAAAAATATATTCAAATAAGATGGTTGTTAATCATACTATTCACTAATATTTAAACACCACATAATTATTGAAATTATTTCAAAACATAAATACGTAAAATTATTAAATTAAAAAAACTAATACAATGAATAATTAAAACTAAACAAAAATATATTTAAAATGTGCTTGTTTTAAATTATTTTAGTATAAAAAACCAAATTTGTTGTTTTTGTGCTTTTTATATTTATTAACAGAGAGAAAGACGACAATTGAGGTTTAATGTGATAGAATTATGACATATGTCTCTCAAAAAATGTTCTTTTGTTATAAACTATAGATGATATATAGTTAGTAATTTCTCGGTTTGCATATCCATGAGCTTTACAATATGCACATTGTATCTGAAATACAAATATATGTAATAAGATATCGATGTTTAAAATAGTAATTTGATATTTAACTCGAATGGAAGGAATGAGTAAAACTTGTGACATAATCATTAAGTGGATTATAAGTTTAGTTTTTCTTTAACTCTAACATGTGCATTAGGTTGCAGAATTTGTTTAAGATGATCTAAAAGCTTTGAACTTGATCATGCGTGCAACATATGAACACAAATTTCAAACTAAAACTCTCAAGCTTATGCAGTGACGTTTTCATGCTATATAACTTTTGCTAGATCAACTAGCGGTGAATCCTCACCGAAAAAGTTAACCTCATTCAATAGTTATCAACGATCAAAATGCTCGTTTATCAACTAGTGGTGAATCCTCACCGAAAAATTTAACTCATTCAATTGCTATCAACAATCAAAATGATCGTTTAATTCAACTTTTTTAATTAGAAGGCTAGAAATGATAATTTAACCCCTTTATGAGTTAAATTAAAAAGTTGAATTAAACAGTCTATAACTTTAACCCCTTTATAATAATTCAACAGTCAAAATGATCTTTTAATTAACACAATACTAATTATTTTATATGTAACAGTCTATAACTATTAGCTTTTTATGTGTTAAGTAGATAAGCTCAAATGTTAAATGAGTTTCAATTTAACTTTAATGTCAACTTGATTGAAATTTTTTAGGAGTCAGTCTTACATAATTCACAAATAACTAGGTCTGTTCACATTCCTAATTATAGATACAAAAGATTTGCTGTGTAGCAAAACCAATTCATGTGTGTTTCCCCTTAACGTATGATATGCAACCATTATTAGCAACCTCTATATTTTCCTGTACTTCTACATCCAAAATGGCCTCTATGCAAAAACCTTGGCACACAAATTAGAGTGGGTACCACCTCGCCCGAATGTCAAAAGAGCGAATACCACCTCTTTAGAATGTCAAAAATGCAGCGATCCTGTTGTGGTGTGCGTGGACGAGGAGTTTGATGGTGAATCATCAAGGCTACGGCCATCATCTTTTTCACGAGAATTGATTATGTTTAGTGACATTGATGCCTCTGCTAATGATGGCGGATGAGAGGCAATTGGGGCGTATACACCTTTGGAATTGTTGGTGTCACCGGAGGTTGTAGTCGAATTCACTGCCGTGGTGGTGTATTCCGGTGGAGGCATCCATATTCCTCCTACCACCACAAATTGAGGTGTTTGTGAGTTGTTTGTGTTATGGATTGTAGGGCTTGGCCTTCTTGTATGCAAACGGTATTTCTGCCAAAATGGAAAGTGTAATAAGAACACATTTAAAGAACTAACAAGTGGAAAATTGTGTACATCACATAATCACTCATAGATATTATGAAAGTAAGAAAAAAGAGTAAACTAAATAGTTTTTTTTTATCGACAAATGTATGACACTGTTTCGAAATATAAATGTTATTTTAATTAGATCCATCTATCCGTCTCATAACATGAACTACACCTCAAGTTCCCAACCCCTTAAAAGAAAACTAATCACTAGAAAAATCTACAACATTTTTGAAAATTTAAATCCATAACCTGCAAAATAATTTAAATTCAAGAATCATTGGTTGTAAAGTAAATAGTTAAGTGACCATTTGTTTGTCCCTTTTAAGTATTTATATATACTTTTTACACACAAAATAATTTACAAACCTGCAAATGGCTTTTTACTTCATCATTGGTGAGTCCATCAACCTTCATAAATTCTCGAATTTGTTTAGGTGTAGCAACTGTAAGAAAGTAAAATTTTACAATCAATATCCAATATTATTAAAAACTAAAATATTAAAATTTAAATAAATTAATATAAGAAAAATATTATAATTCCGACCATGGGCACCACCGAGCTGTTGAAGAGCATGAAGAAACCGCCGGTGCAACTCCGGCGACCAACTCCTCCTCACTTTCCTATTTAACTGCCCTTTATCTCCGCCGCCTGTATCCGCCGTGGAGCTGACGTCAGCCGTCGGATCTGTTGATAACTTCGCCGGAGCTGCACCGGAGCGTTTTTCTTTCTTGAATGGATGAAAAGCACCACACCCATTTCTCTTTACCTCCACCACCGGAACTCTTTTCGGTGATAACTCCTAAAATTTGTATAAAAATCAAATCTTTAACCAAAATTAAAAGAACCAAATTACAAAAAATTATAAATCAAAATCTCTAATTTAACAGTTTATATGTTATTACCACTGGATCTGGAGCTTGAATTGATAGTTGAGCAGATCTAAGCCAATCTGAATTCTTTGAGGATAACGATGATGATGATTTATCCCTTTTGTTAGAAATAAGTTTGGGTTTATAAATTAACTGGTGTTCTTGATCATCTTCATCTTCATCTTCATCTTCAACATCATCATCATTATTTGTAGGTAAAATTCTTTTCATCGGAATAAATTCTTCTAAAATTGGACCATCACTTGATGTTTGCTCAGAACACTCAGATTGACCATTGAAATAATCAGTCGTCGTTCCAGATATTTGCTGTCTGCATCCTTTAATTGCTGCAACACCATTGAAGAAATCAAGAAATTAAACACACACAAAATGAGAAATTACTATGTGTTTTTGCAGAATGTAAATCTTAAAAAAAAACTATCAAAAAGCTTCAGAAAATTCATCAAGACGAAGCCCAACAAACAATAACAAAAACCCACCAAGAATCTGAGCAGAAAAATGTCAAATTTGAGAAAATCTGTAACATTTTTTAACAAAAAAACAAAACCCAAATCAAAAAACGAAAACCCATCAAGAATCTCCATGAAAATCGCCATTAACATACCTTGATAACGAGCTCAAGACAAAGAGGAAGCTCACGTTCAAACACTTGAATCTTCTTCTTTCTGATTCTAAACCCTTCATATACTCTCGCAATCTCTGCATCTTCTCCCCAAAATCACCCCGATTATTATCAACAAACACCATTGAATCGACCCAAATTTCACCCAAATGTGATAAATTGATTCAACTATCAAAGATCATTAAATCTGGAAGATAAGATCCAGTTTGAACATGAATTAAAGGATCCAAAGAAGAATCATTAAATGGAATAACTTGGTCTGCAAGATGATTTACTTATAAATAATTCTAGAGAGAGAAGTGAAAAAAAACAAAAAGTCTTTGTTTTTTGAATTTTCTTCAGTGAATTTGGGGTGAAGATGACGAAGTCGGGTCGTCGCGTACGAAACGAATCTTTGATAAGGTTTATGTGTGAAGTATTTTTTCCAGAGCAAGATTCTATTGTTGTTTATTGAAGATGCATTATTTTACTTGTACGTTAGGTATAGAAAGTTGTAGGAAAAGCTGGATGTGTTAGTATGAAGAGTGGAAATAGATGTAATAAGGAAAGAAGGTTGGAGAAGTGGTTTGAATATTCGAGAGTGATTCTTGTGTATGGGTTGGCAAGTGACGTCACCATGGCTTTGAAGATAAGATCACATTAACCCTTTTTATTATATTTCTATTTTTTTAATTTGTTTTGTCCAAATACGATACCACACAAGAGTCGGTGAATCAATTTTTTTCTTTTTTTACTTTTTGATAATTACACTCCATTGTTCTTTGGTTAAACTTGAAAAATATTAATTTCGAATAAAACGTTACAGTAAAAGTCACAAGAAAATGATAGGTAAATGGATAACAGGGTTGCGTCACAATTCTTTTTGATAACAAAAACAATTCTACTGGTTATAAATAAATCTTTGAAAGTTAGATGTTAGATAAATTATTATACATGACATGTTGAACACTGTTTATGTTTGTTGGCAAGATCACTTGTTTTTCACTCAGGATAGCATTAGTTTATGTGAATTGTGTTAGAAAATCATCTCCCCGATATAGTGATAAGAAATAAATTTATGAGTCGCATAATTTTCCGACCCAAATATTTTTTAGAGTAAATTACTATTTTCGTAATTAAGATTTGACGAAAATTACGGTTTTAATCCAATAGTTTATTTATTACGCTAGCAGTCCAATAATTTAAATTTTGTTTCAATGTTAGGTCACACAGCATCGTTAGTTTTTATTCCGTTAATCAATGTAAAGACATTTGTACCCCCTTTGATTGAGTAAAACCCCATCCTACCCCTCACTCCTACCCTATCTCTCTCACACACATACACTACTTTTCTTTACCATCATCGCCACCTCAAGGACCACAACCACCACCACCTCCGTGACCACAACCACCGGCCACCCTCTTCCCCAAACCACCGCCTCCCCGCCACCAGGTCATCGCCACCACCATATTCCCTTTGTCCACTTATTGCACCATAAAACCCCCATTGCACACCATTGTGACTCGTATCATCATTAAACATTAAATAAGAAAGAGAGGGAGAGAAGGTTAGGTGGGGGAGAAAGAGATTAGAGAGAAGATTGATCTAAGGGTTTGTTGGTGGTGGCCGGTGGGTTTCAGGCGGCGACAGTGGTTGTTATCGGTGGTGAATTCAACGGCGGTGGAGGGAGGGGTTGTTATAAGGGTGTAAGGTTTTTTTGAAGATAGAGAGCGAGAAGAGAGGGAGAAAGTAGATCACGGTGAGGAAGAATGAGGTGGTATTTTATTTTTTTATTATTATTTTGTATTTTAGTTATAAGGGTAAACTTGTTATTTAAAATTAAATTAATAAAAAATTCTAACGATCTTAGTGGTGTGAACTCAATTGAAACAAACTTTAAAACTATTAAATTGTCGGCGTAATATATAAACTATTGGATTGAAATTGTAATTTTCGTCACATGTCAAGGACGAAAATAGTAATTTACTCTATTTATTTTGACAAGTTAGTGATATGTTTGATGTGGTTAAAGAAGAGTTCTAATATAGAGAGACTCATCCAGATAAATCGACACCCCCTAATGCGTTCATACGCGACGTATAGGGTTGAATACATTGAAATCAAGGAAAATTTAGAAAAAACTGTCAAAGAGGTATACGTCTCATATAGTTTATACGACCCCCATATACGACACATATGAGGCTTACGCCGAGTATAGCAAATTTCGATACTGAATATGAGAAAAAAAATCATGGTGCTGTTAGAGGGGTTTTACGCCCGTATAAGACTATACGACCCCCTATACGATGCGCATAGGGCTATACAACCCCTATATACGACACACATAAAACTACACGACTCGTATAAAAATTTAAGGATGATAATTTATAATTTTGAGATTTCTATATACCAACACCCCAACTTAAAGAATCGCAAGTTTCAAAGGTGAATAAGAAAGTACCACACGTTTCCTGAAGACAATATGGGAACTATGGAAGTGCAGAACTGATAAGGCGTTCAAAGGAAAGGCGTTCAAAGGATTCCAATTGTCAAGTATCAATGAAGACATTAAATAAGATACTTTTCTTCGAGAAAAGATCTTATAATATCTTTTTTATTTTTTTTGTTATTTTAAATGTTACGTTCTAATTTATTTTTAAAAATATCTTCACTTTTTAATAGTTATCTGAATTTTATATAGAGTCGTTTGAACTTAAATGCAATTATTCAACTGTGTTTAAGTTCGATCAAACTTATTTGTAAAGTTCAGTCGAACTTGATATATATGTTAACTAAATAGGAATGATCGATCGTAATTGGACACGTGGGCAAATCATGTTCTTTAAGTAAAAGTTTAGGCGGCTCTGTTTAAGAGACAGATACAATTCCATTGGATGGAAACACTTTTAGGGATAGCGTGATTAAAATGATATTTTGAAGGAAAATCTTGGTTAAATGGACGATTTGGGCACTTTTCTATGATTGAAGTACAAAACCAAGTTAATCGGTCTCAATTGGAAAAATTGGTGTTATTTTAATGTCGGTAATGCATTGTATGATGTTGTACTTGTGGTCCTCTTCTAGCTCCTTGTTAGTTGATACAATAACCGATCTATTTTAAACTCTATATCAATTGTTTATAGTGAAACTTGAACGCTCAATATTTAAAAAAACATCCTTTTTTGAACGAAAACAAAGAGTAATATATTAACACCAATAATTATAGCAAGAGACTATAAAGAATACTATAATAACATAAAAACAAGCTTCACTTTTCTAATCTCAGAACCATAATTTGCCCCTATGTTTGATTCACAGAAAAGATATCATCAAAAGATCCTCAAACACTGATTCTTGATTATGAAGCTTCTCGTTGAAAAACTTCTCGTTATGCTAAGTCCGTAGGTGCCAAAGAGTGCAGAGAACTACATACCCAAAAAAAGTATCATTTTACAAACACTTGGATACCTTTAACCGTATATTAATAATATTTATAGGAAAGTTTAGAATAAATATTAGACAATTAGATTTTAATAATTCAAACTATTACTCATTGTTCGATAATAATCAATACTATTGATTTGATCAGTAATAATCACAACCTTCATTTGTATTCCTAACAATAGTCACAATAGCATAACATCATACATTTACATTCGATTTGTGCTTATTTAGGCTTGATTTAATTTGTATTTTTTCATTTCGTTAATATTTATTATTATAAACGAAATCATGTCGAAATCAAACGTAAATTTCTAAAAATTATATTACTGAAATTATTATTAGTAATAACAATAAAAGTTATAATTATTACCTAACTATCGTTTAATAAAAAATATTATATGAAACAATCTTTGCCCTTAAAATATAGTAATTCCATGTCTAGATTTTGGAATATCCTTTAGAAGTCGTTAGAAAAAAGATTCTTCATTAATAATTTATTTAATATTTTTTAGGTCACTATCAATTCATGTTTGGCTTTTCGGGACCTCAATGGCCACGGAATCGCTTTTTCAAGTTTTGATTACTTCCCCACCTCCCCCCCTGCGCGTGAACATACGCGCGGCTGCTTTTCGGATCTTTGTGGGATCCATCGGTGGATATCTAGTGGAATATTCTCCAACTAGCTTTGGATGCATACGTTTTTTATAAACAATAAATGTAAGAAGATTTTTTTTGAAAATTTAATGTTATTTTATTCGAACCTATCTATTTGGTTTCCGGTATAAGTCACACCCTTGATTTTTTTATAAGAAAATTCACAATTGATTGAACTCAAGATCTATTTATGTTTACGATTCTATGTATATCACCTTAATTAACCATTTACACATAAAAATCAATTATCTTTAGATGCATAAGTATGTTGTCGTTCTTTGCTCTCTTTCCGTTAGTTTTCACAACACCAATTAACTTCAAATGGCAAAAAATATAAAATTTATTTATTATATTCTAATCTGGTTGTATGAATAACTACAAATGACAATTGTAATGTGTGGAAGTCGGCCGCACTCACATATATTAATTTATTATAAGATCTTCACATCCCATTTTTTTATTTAATTCTATAGTTATACTAAAATTGTTATTTTCTTTTAGTTTAATAATACATTTTATAATTTTATTATTATATTTTTTTTCTCATTGGTGAACAAGGTCTTACCAAATATACAAATGAATAGTGATAATTTAAATGTATGATTATTTCATATAACATAGAGAATACACTTATATGTATATATGAAACCACTATGAATGTTGTAAGTGGTAAATTGCTTCTCTTTAAAAATATAAGTTTGGTTCTCAAAGTTTAGTTATACATATACTTTATACCATATACTTATACATTTGTATTTAAGCTACTTGTAAATTTTTTGAGGTTTTTTTCCTTTCATAAATTTTAAATTTAATACTTTTTTAAAGTTTTAAATATATTTTTGAGATGTGCTTATTTATATGTATGTTTCTCTATTAAGTTATTTAAATAGTATTTGTACGTCATAATGTACAAGTTATCAAATCATATGAAACCGTCGTCATTAGTGCTAATTTCTTTACAGTTTCTTTTTGTTTTCTCTTTACAACTTTTAGGTATAATGTTTTTATTATATTTTTAACATTAGGATGGAAAAACATGGAAAATCTCTCTACGAAGACGAGTAAGGTAAGAAGTGCAAGAAGGAACTGTGAAAGAGAGACAACGGTCGCAGGTGAAATTTCTTCGACGCAAGCCAACGTGAACAGGAAGGGGATCATTCCTGTAGATGGCAATGCAACGTAATATAAGATGAATGATATAGCAATAATAAAATGTATGATGAACAAATAAATGAACGTGAAAATTCAAATGCTGTAAGATCATGTATAACAATCAAAAGATGTCTGAATATTTGATCGCATGAGGGAGTAATATTTTCAGTAAGGTCATAATCAAATAAAATTTTATAGTCTACATTAACAATTAAATCTGGAAAATCAAATAACGGTAAAATATTCATACTACGACAAATGGTAGGTAGATTTTCTCAGTGCTATAACTCAATAAACACCTCACTACACAAGGTAATACATTACTCAATAATCTTAGTCTTTTTTTCTTTTTCCAACGGACTTAAAGACCTATAGCTCAGTGAGTGTGATGAAAATGTGCCATCATGTATGCGTCACTTAGTAAGTCGTGTGGTTACACTTACGCTTACTAAGAAGCGTAATGGTTTAATGAGTTTGACAATCATTTTTTTTCAAATAAAAAATTGATATGTGTAAACATCTTATTTGTCCCCCATTTCATCTGCTTGGAAATCTAACTCCCATGATCGTGAGTCCACTCATAGTGGGTTGTTCACGCCACCTCTCATGAAGGGGCGTAGAAGGACAGCATGGTGTCAGCATGCCCCACGACTAGGTGGCATGGTCACACCCTCACTTACGATGGCATTACATATGCACCCATTGTATGAAGTTGTTAATATTAACCATTTTATCACATTATAAAGGTTTAATAAATTCATTATTTGAAGTGAATTACATTATTTGAAAGAATCAATTGACTTTTATAAGCAATATTTATTCACAAATTAGAGTAATTATGTAATAGTTGCATACTAAAATATATTAGATAGGCAAGATTCACAATCTTATAAAATAGTTAGAAATATAGTACATCTTAATTACTTATATGAATGATAATTCAACTTCTAACAAGATAATATTAATTATTTACATTAGAGATAGGATATTATAAAAATCCAAATAATTGCTTAAATTAATCTGTATAGATTATATAAGTTATTTATTCACAAGGTTTGCATAATTAAGTTAAACAGTTGCAATCAAATTAAATTCAAAGTGCTAACAACGGATTGGTCGAGTGTGTGAGTCAATTCCTTTTGAAACACCAATGTTTAAAAAGGAATTAGGTTTCAAGTCTAAGTGGTTGTTTATTTAAATCTGAACAAGTAAGTGTTGAATGATTAAAATGTTTGAATGGTTAAGTGCTGAACCAATATGTGATTGTTTAGTTGAATCTCTGGATGTATGTACAGAATGACTATTTTACCCCTCTGAACAATCATCAACATTAACATTCAAGTATTCAACTATTATCAACATTAACATTAAAGTATTCAACAATCATCACTAGATTCAAACACTCGTTCAATTGTATGTCAAAAATTCAAAATTGGGAACAAATGAACTCAAATCAATTGTTGGGTATCCTTAAACTGCACCTTCAATTGCACCTTCAAATGAACTCAAATCATAACAATCATCTCCTTTACTTCCCTCATCAACTGCACCTTCAAACTGCAATCAACAAGAAGTTGATCAACCCCACATGACCTTCAATTGAATACACACAAGATGTTCAATCAAAGGGGAACGGTAGGGGTGCTGGGTTAGTGACGAGCGAGAGGCGGTGAATGAGAGGGAGGGAGGGAGGGAGAGGGGCTTCAATGGTTGGGTGGCGGCGGCGACAAGAAGGCGATGGTGAAGGCCAGTGGCTGCAATAGGAGGGAGGGAGATATAAGTCAACGTGCTTTATTTTTTAAACAAACATATACATATTTGAATCGTTCAGAGGTAGCCTTTTAATGAAATTAGCTACCAAACAGCCCTATGAGTAAATAAAAATGAACCAATTGTAAAAAGTAAAAGTCAACGTGCTTTCTTTAAAATAAAGTTTAGATATAAGTCAACGTGGGCTGGTAATTTATATACAGTGCATTTGAGCCGAAAATATTTGGGCTGGATATAAGCCCATGATTGAATTTGGTCCACCACTCCACCTACGAACTCCAATGACTCTGGCCCATTCAACAAATGTGTTCCTACAATCCTACCTAATAGTTAACCCAACGGTAACAAGTTGTGTAAGAAATGTGTTTATAATGTGAATTGAAAGATATTCAAGCTCCAAAAGTCTCAAGGTCAATGATCAATGATATACTGATAATAAAATAAACGATAATCAAGTAAATGATCATAACATGATGGTTAAAATCAAATTCTTTAAAATCAGACGGATAATCAATAGACTAGGATATTTGAGGCATGAGCGAGTTGATATATCTTGTAAAGTCACGATTTAATACAGAAAAACTAGATAAATCAAATAACGATATAGTATCCATACTACTAAAAAAATGGTGGATAGAAATAATAAGTACCTTAGACAGCTCACCACACAAGCTAATACATTATTGATTAATCATAAAGGCCTATTCTTGAAAAATTTAACCCGGATCTAAAACAAAACCTAACTACCATCAGGCAGTTATAATGATAGTGTTGTAACTATCAACTATCATGTTTGGTTTGTTAAACCTCTTGATGATTGTAGAATGTAGAAGAATTTTGGTTCTGTTTTTTTATTTAATTTTAATTTTATTGTACAAACACAAACAACAAGTGCAGTAATATTGAATGCATTAGAAGATTTAGGCTGTGAAATGTGATGATCTTTCAGATTAAATATCTTCAAAACGGTGAAATAAACAATCAACGATCTGCTTCCACATAACAATCGAGGTATGTCCTGTTTTCAAAAGTTTCGTTCACCTATATACGTCTTAATGTCGTATTCCCTATTAAATTTGGTACTTTGGTTTGATATTTCTTTAAACATGAATGCAGGTTGATGTTGTTTATTTATATATTTTTAAAGAACTTATGTTTAGCTACTGTTACTTGTCCATGTACCAAAAGACTTGTAGAATTTATACGTTATCATTATTATGCCTAATTTGATACGAGCTTTTCTGCACAAATGCTTTATTATTTTTTTTACAAATTGTAAGGAATTAACTTAATTGTTTGAAGTGGCTGATACTCATCATAAAGTTCATTATTTTAATATATTCTAACAAGATAACTAATTATGTAAACTAGAGTTAGGAGATTCTAAAATCCAAATAATGGCTTAAATCAATCTGTAGAGTTCATACTTTATACAGTTTACTTAATTTTGTTCACAAGGTTTATATGAATAAGTTGTAGGTCACAATAACAAGTCACAAATAAACAAAACCAACGTGGGCTGGTGGTTTAAAAACACTACATTTGGGCTTAGAAAGTTGGGCTCGAGGTAAAGAAACAGATAACTGCGGCCCATAATTGAATTTAGTTTATGTAGGCGGTGCTAAACTCCTCTTTTCGGTAGTAGAAGGGAAGCTCGTCCTCTTATTGTTTGTGTCAATACTCAACTTCGTCAGTCTGGTTGAACAGCCTCCCAATGAGAGCGAGCCAAGACTTTGCTTGCTGTTTGTGTTTGTCCGCCACGACTGCTCAACCAAATGCTAAATCATGGGTTCGAATCCCATTTCCGGAAACAAGAAATCAAAATAAACAAGCGGATAGAACCCGAGTTCGTTTGGCTCGGACTCGGCTCTGGTTAGGGGTCTAAACGGGGTGAGTGAGGTCGTGATCTTGGCTCGAGCTCGGTTTGTATTAACTTATCAGGATTTGAGTTCAAGCCCAAGTTCGTTTAGATCTTTTGTTTGAAAACTCGAGTTCGATTCGCAAGAAAAATTTTAATTTCGAGCATAAGTTTGGCCCGGACTCGACTATTTTATTATATAATTATTTTTTTTACAAGACACTTAACTACTTCACACCTAATCTACTTCATGTCTAAAGTAAAACTTAAACCTAACATCTTTTGAATAGAGGACACATACATTTATCACTACTAGACTATGTTAGTGGTTGTTATTAGTTATTTTATTTATATGTATTAGTTATAATTCTTTTTATATATAACATATCTTATTTGATTATTTTTAAAGCGGCTAAACCCATCCATAAATCACATAATAATATTAATCAGTGGTTATTACTAAAGATGCCTAAAGGAAAATTACAAAGACAATGAATTGCAGTTCATCAGATTCACATGTTGAATATACACACACATGTGAATATCAATAAACACATATTGTACGGTGGGGTATATTATAGGAAGACAAATTAAAGATAAAAACAAACAGACGAGATAAGAAATTCAAACCAACAAAAGTCCGAGATAGGAAGGTTAAACTGTGTGTTTTGCATGCCTACTGCATCCACCTTTAAATTCGAAATAAACAAACATTTTTTTTATTTTACATTAAAGCTGACTGTCTCGTTAAAAGCAGATATAAGAGCAAAGTTTGTTTACATAACGTTTTTCTAAACCTAATTATAAGTAGCTTTGTTATGAATAAAATACAGTGTACATGCATAATCATAGTTATGGTATTTTTATTAATATAGTGAATGTGTGTAAAGACAATAACTGAAAGGGTAAAGCTATGGGTGAAACCCAAAAATCAGTGGTCCATATATATATAGTCTGACAAAGACTCAATCAAAGTGTTAGTATTAGTATCAGTCATCTCATCTTTAGCTCAGAATTGCAGCTAGCTAGCTGCAATGAATCTCTTTTTCTCTCTGTGTTTTTATGTGTGTGTGATGCAAGTGCAAACTTAAGTAACAGTAAGATGCATATATATATATATGTGTGATATAATGGTACTTTACAAAGCTCTGGTGTGTTTACAAATGTTATATATCTGCAGTGATCATGGAGTTCACTAGAACACTTAATTTGATTAATCAGTCACTGTGTGTGTAGCTAGGGTTAATGTTAACTAGCTTTAGCAATTCCGACTTAATGCTTAATAGACAGATTAATTTATGCATGGTTAGTATATATGGATCCCTTTTTTGTGCCCTTTCACTCAAACATGAACATGAATTATTGCACTTACCACGACGGTTATTACTAATGATTGTTTTTATTGGTGTTTTGTTAGTTTGACTTGCGGAACTTGCATATGTGGCAGCTAGAACAAGTGACATGTCACACTTCACTAAACCCAACTGTCACGTATGCAAGTTATTGCTAGTCCGACTAGCGTGACACCCTAAAGAATAACAATTTAAAAAACACACAAAAACCATCTTTTTTCAAGACAACTTCAAACCAAGAAGTTCATTAATCAATTCATTCAATATCATAGACACTTGTATGGTATCGGAACGAAAACCCTAGATCTCACGGTGCCATTATGGTTTAAATGGTAGGATCATGTGATTACTCCATGGGAGTGAAAAACAAGACTATTAATCTAAACCACACACATATATAGTTTTGCATGTGATTACTCCATGATATATAATGAAGATTTCAAATTTAGGGATCCCTCTCTATAGGAGCATTTATTAATACACCCAAATTATTTTTAATTTTTTTTAGTTTTTTCTATACATACGTATAAATACATGAAAAGATATAGATAAATAACAAAAATGAGAATTATATAACCTAACATTCTCTAAAACGCTAGCTGGCATTAATAAGTCTAATCGTTAACAAATAAAGATGTTTCCAAAACTGGTTAATCAGCTGTGATTAGATATATATAACTGTGATTAGCTACTTTTAGAAAGTCAACGTTTTTATATACGTCATGCCATAAGCGTACAAGCAGCTAGCTATACCATGTGGTTAGCTATTAATTAAAATATAATTTGTTTGTCAATAAATTTTAGAATAACTAATAAATTACATAATTCAACGTTTATATATAGATAATTGTGGATATACAGAACCTTCTTTAGCTCAACGATGTGTAACATATTCGAATTTTATTTTATTAAATGTAATTAGTTAAGTCTGTTAAATGATGTCATGCGCAATACACATAATGAGAACTTTAGTCTTTTTGTTCAATTTCTTTAAATAAATGAAAAAGTAAATATATCCCGATTAACCCTTTTCTTGCTCATCTACCACTGTTTGGTAGTTGCCATAACCATATATCTGTCACCTACGATATTGAAGGATAATTAAGGTTGATGCTACTTCTAGTTCTAGTATTCTATTATGCTTGTGTAGGTTCTTTCTTTGCAGGCATATTAATTTGTTTGTTGGGTATTTATTAAACATAGATGGAAGTGGATTTACCTTGGTTCTAGCTTCTTTGTTGCTGTTGTTGTTGTTGCCATAATCTTTGTGTTTGTGCCCATTTACTTGGAGTAATAGATGGGGGCATAACTTCACACTCTCAGTCCACCAATTACAATTTAATACGATGCTAGATTATGCACCTATGATTGCCGTCTTGTCCTAGACAGATTAGTTGTATAGCACCATCTCTTTCTCATTTCCATTATACATATAAAATCTAAATTACTACTATAAGTGTTTATACTGTCCTTTGCGTATAAGTGTACGTGTATATATTATTAACAGCCTATATATAGTTTATCGATCTATATATCTTTTTATTATTAGTTGGGTACAATTATTATGAGACTTGAAGAAATGCATCCAAACAAATGGCTACGGATCCAGGGCAAACATTGTGGGGACTAGGAAAAGGACAATGCATCGTGGTGAGAATCTAGTCTTCTTTAACGTCAAACAAATGAATACTTACAAAACTTTCCAAAACTGTTCAAGCATGCATTCTTAGTGATATCATATAATAGATGAACACATTTGTGCGTCAAAAGTTTTGGAAACAAATTATGGTCATGACTAATCAACATTTCTAAATTCAAATCATATGAATTGAATGGTACCATCATGTATGACCTCCATTACTCATGCTTCTCTTGTCTTCATTGTAAAGATTTTCATCTTCAAGATTATCTTCGATCATATCTACACAAGTGTAATGAGGTCCATGACCATTTCCAAAGGCGTGAATGTGGTCTTTAAGCGATCTTTTATGCTTAAAATCCGACCCGCATACACAATACCATAACTTCCCACAATTCTTTTCGTGTGTCCTCCAATCGCCTCTTACCGCAAAGAGTTTCCCACACTTTCGACACCCAAAAGGCTTCTCGCCGTGCTTTCTTTTGTAGTGCGTTTGAAGCGTCCTGAAGTCTTTAAGCGGCTTTGATCTTGGGTGGTCTATGTTGTTTTTGCAACCCTCTACACAACAATAACAAGGTAACCGCACCGTTGAGGATGCTGGCTTTGTGCCTCTTAATGATTCCGGACCCTTTCTGTACTGGGATCCATGCCCCCACATATGCATCTACAAGATAACCATGACAGTAGCTGTAAACCTAAACCCTAAACGCTAAACATCATAACAGATATTATTAGGGTTCTACTACAATATAACACATTTTAACTTGTTAAGGGATAAATGATGGTTGACTTAAAATCAATGAAGCTAGTAAACTATACTCCTTTACAAGAAATCATGAATGGAATTGCCAATAAGAGAACATTCACTAATTACACACTCAAAAAGGCTCATCTTAGTGAAATCACTGAACTTCAATAAAACTCTTGCATAATATTGTGAGTTGCTCACAGTTGTCCTGACAATGTGCAGCAAGTAAGTAACAGTACATAAAAGGACCACAATGGCTGAGTGTTCATTTAGTTTACTAAACACTTAATTTGACCAAAGGCATCAATAGCATATATGAGAAGTAATTACCTGCATGTTGTTGTAGCGGTTGAATGTTTTATTGCAAACAGTGCAAGAGATTGTGTAGGACCAACCATGATCTGTGCTGGCGTAGGGATCCAATACTGTAAGTCATGATCTGGTGCTACCACCATGTTAGGGTTTGTAGCAAAGATGCTTGCTTCTGGTCCCCTAGAGTAGATGCAGTTAGTGGTTGACCTATAGCCATTGTTACATCATCTTTGCAATCATTGATACTTGTGTCAAAAGTAAGATTGAGGTCAAGGTTAAGATCTTTAATAGGGTTTTTGTGAGAAGAGCAAGGTGAGGAGATTTTAGGATGATGATCGTGGTCGTGGTCGTGGTCGTGATCGCGATCTGAGTGTTTGCATACATAGTAGTGTTGTGTTTTGCCTGGAGGACTAAGAGAGAGTAGAATAGAATCTTCATCCACTTCATCACATTCCAAACATCCATTACTCTCACTTGTTGTTGACATGTTGAAAAAGAGGGAGAAAAATCTTTTAGGTTTTGGGTATTGTTAGAGAGAGTAAGAGAGCTCTATCAATGGAGATCCAAAAAACACCTATTTTTAAGCAAAATGCAGTCGTGAATTCCCAGTTTTCTAGTACAGAAGATACAAAAAAAGGTGTGATATTTGTTAGAGAGACTAAGAGAGCTCTAGTAATGGAGATCCAAAACGACTATTTTCGAGTAAAATGCACTCGTAAATTCTCAGTTTTCTAGCAGTCAAGATCCAAAAAGGTTCGCTTTTTATTAATAATAAACGCGGTATATCTAATGACATCTACACATATGTCATTACAAGCATGTGTTAATTGACAAATGACACTTTTTGATGATGAAAGCTCAAGAAAGAAGGTTTTAAGTCATGGGTATTGGTGGACACAACAAATCAAATATGGTATAACTCAAGAAATATATAAAAAGGGAAGTGTGTATGTGTACATTGATTGAGAGAGAGAGAGAGAGAGAATGAGCTCCAAGAAAGAGGTTTTTAAGCTTTTTGCATTGGTAGAGAATTGAAGGTGTAAATCTATATGATAATGAAAATTTTCAATTAATATTATTGGGTGGACTCAAAGCTAGAAAGAGAGATAGATAGAAGGTGTGCACGTGGAATAGAGATATAAACATAAGGAAGGTGATTGATTTGGCGTGTTTAGAAATGGAGGAGACAAGGGCTAGGCAAAACACAGGTGAGAAAGAAAGAAACTGCATTGCATAGAATTGTGTACCAATCTCATTTACCTTCATTTATTTTCAATTTGAATAATATTGTACATTATTTCACCTAGCTTAATCCCATTTCTTTTTCATTTGTTTTGGTTTTAGGTGAGTTTTATGATTGGTCACATCTAATCTCATACTAACCCCATGGTCACATCACATCCAAATGAATGATTTTTTAATTGTATTTTAATTAATTAACTAAAAACCAAATCATTGAATGTAGATTGAATTGCTTGTGTTTGGTCATATAATGTAAGCCTTACAACCAAGTGCCTCTCCTAAGGTACTTGAGCAACCATTTTATTGTCAAAATCTGCTGGAAATCATATGAGATAAGTAGGTCAAACATATTAATTTATGCTGTGTAAAAAATATATTAAAAAATGTAGGCCATTTGCCATAATTGTAACGGTCGTTGTAATGGTAAGAAAGTTGACGTTAGCCCTTGCTTAAACGATTGTCTGACACTTTTAGGAAACTACAGTCAAATACCCGTTAGTAGATGACGTCAACCCTGCCTACCCGAATGATGGTTATAAGTGTGAATAACGCATCAATGATTAAACATTTATACTAATGTTCAAACTATAGTAAATATAATAATTAATAAATTCAATAGTTAATGAAATAGTACTAAATATAAAAGATATTAAACTCTGCCAGTACTTAACTAGTGATATTATACTTGTATTTAAAAGTCCTAGGGGATTTTATTAACGTTGTGTCACTGTAACTGAACAACATTTTGAAAATAGTGCAGGATCAAAACATGCACACTGATAACAAATAAACAAAGTTTTAACTCAACTCATGAAAAACTGTTCAAAACAACTTCAAAAGATCTCATGACATCTTTTTATATATTTGAAATATATGATATCATTTGAAAATCACATACATAAATAAGTTACCAAAATTCTTTTACACCTATGTAGATAAACAACTGAGCCAACTATTAACAGGGTTTTAGAAATTATGAGCCCTTGGCCATTTTCTTGAAGCCAAGACATTTCATCTGTTGATGTTTAGTACAAAATATAAAATATTATATCACAAAGTTCTTGTACGTTATGCTTGCATGCTTGGAAGTGATGTTTGTCTTTTTGGAATAATGGATTTGATATATCACTCAATACAAATTCTTTAGTCTCAAATACTGTTCTTTTGCTACCTTTTACTTGGAGGTGTGATTTTGCTATTATTAATCATTGAAAACTTTAAGCAAATATCATGCATTATTATAACTACACCCAGGTAAATAATTTTAGTCATATACAATGGAGGTTGCAATCCGGAGGTGCCAAGTCAATTTTATTGGGTGTGTTTAGATTATTAATAATTAATAATTAAATAGATATATATGTCTTATTTATTATTTACCATGTGCAGCCATACAAAATACTTAACATTAGGGCATGTGTTAACGTCTAAGGGCGGAGAAAGACCAATCAACATAGCACCGGCGCAACACCAGTGACCACACTCGCACACATGAACAACACTCTATCTCACACCTAAAGGCGGTGCATGTGCCATGCCTTAGTAGGTATCACTTCACCCACACGAGCACTCTTTAAATGAAGTATAACACATAACCTTGCATTCAACTTCTTACTTTTTATTAATATAATATAACTTGGTTTTTAGTTTTTGCTTTACAACAATTCCTAGATTTCTATAAGGTAATTGCACCACAACTTACAAATTATAAGATTTGAACATTTAATCTTTTAGTTGTATAGAGCACGTATTAAGATTTTTATTAGTTGAAAACCTACACTAAATAATTAAAAAAAAGTCAAAATAGAATCGGGTTTTTCAAAAGAACTCGGCTATTTCCTTTTTTAAGAATTTAGTTAAAATAAAGATTCATTTCTCCGATATATACGAGGGTTCTGTTTTTCATACCATATTCGTATATTAAACTGATGTTTTTTCGCATAAGATATAACAAATCATATGTGAATTGAAAAAACATATTCGTATATTAAATCTAAATATATAATAAATCACTGTCTGGTCTGATCTTAAAAACATTGTTATCGGATGTACTCAACTCCTCACCCAACCAAGTTTTATTGTGTGTAAATACTTCTCTGTGGGCTAATCATAATGAACACAACTATTACTTTTCTGTATGTACATATATAGCAATGCATACAGCATTATAAAGTACACACCATGACAGACATATGTGGTATCTTGACAATGAAACTACATGAAGAACTACTGTTCAAATTGAAGACAGACCTAGCAAGGTCTTTCTCTCTCACACACTCACTTTTGAAGTTATCATGTAAAGGAGATGTTGAAAGAGATGTACATGCCAGCAATACAATGATGGAAGATGTTACTCCACATAGTGCAAACAAAGTATCCATCAAAAATCACACAAACAAAAGTTCATTATTCATGTTCTTTTTTCTTCAATGTTTTAGTCACATGGACAGTCTTTTTCACTAATATTCATAATATGATTTGACACCTTGTTATCCAAGTAGGTTTTAGTCTCACCTAAATTTGTAAGCTTTGCATATTTTCTTGCTACTGAGCATGGATAATCAACATGGTCTGTAACAGCTTGTATATGCATTAATTCTCTAACATCAACAGAACTTTGGATTAACCAGTTGTTTATATATAGGCAACATGTCATACTTTAGCTGTTTCTGGATGGTATCAACCCTACTAATCTACTATGACATCTTTGTAAGTGTTCAAATTCAGATATTAAAGATCTAAAATAGTTTAAAAAAAATAAAAAAAAGAATAGATATAAACGATTAATAACATAAGCATAAAATTATAGATGGTTATAGTCAGGTTTCAATTTGAATTTTCTTATTTTTTTAATTATAAAACCAATTTTTTAAAACATATACAAAATATTAAATTTTGAATAGTTTAGGTCTCTGAAGTGTCTAAAATTTTAAAATTCACTATATGAATCTGAATCTAAAAATTTGGATTTTCGAACCTTGGACCTTGGAATTTTTGAATAATCGGGTTTGGAATTATTTGAATATTCGGACATGGATACCATTCCACCCCGCTATACTTTTGGTTCCTTACACAAACATCACTACTATTCAAATGCGCATTTGCAACCAAATTTTATTGTTTTAATTCAGTTTAAGAATTTTATTGTTTTAATTCAGTTTAAGAACCATCACAAAAGTTTAAAAAAGTATATTTTTCAAAACTAGAATTAAATGTTGGTAACAAAATTGCAACTGATTGAAATTGGCCATAAAACAATAGAAGAAACTGAAAAATAAATAGTTTAAGATTAAATTTCAAATTGTAGTCACAAAACCATCAAAAAGTTCAAATGTCATTATACCACCAGGCCGTGAGACTTTCCCAGAGGTCTAAGAGCGCTTGAAAGGAATGAATGGGCGAAGGAAATTCAATATGAAATAAAAATATGCTTTGAGAGTGTGAGATAGGCAAACGGGGAGTACGCAACCGAACAACCGCAAAGACTTCCGCTAAACTAAGCAGATGGGCCGCCCAAAACGTTTGGAGATAGAAAAGTAGTCAATGAGTCAAGCTTTTACTTATACTGTTTTCATAGAGATATGAATAAATAATTATAAGTTCGAATTTTGCAACCATTTCAAGCCGGTAGCAAATTTAAATGTTAGTAGAAAACAACCACATCCCTGCTCACAAAACATAGTAAAATGATATAGTCACGATAGATTTTTGTCGCCACGATTTCAGGCTCAAAATACCTTTGCGACATTTATGACTGAAATTGCGGTCACATCTCTACAGTCATCTTTAACAGGAACATAGCCTTGCCGACCTTGACTCTCCACTTGCTTATAGCTCTTCCTGTATCATTGTTTCTGATCCATTGACTACTTATTTGTTTACATGTGAAGCTTCTCAAAATAGATCTAAAAGAGTTTGATTTATCTAACAACTTTATATGACACACTTGAATGCATAGAGCATAAAGAATCATTAAGTGTGTTTGTAATTCTATACAACATAAAATCTAGTATTTCTCAAGTATGTAAGCAGCGCTAAAGGACATTTTAGGGATTTCACATCATTGATCAAACCAAAAAGAAGATGATGAGACCTCAACACTTTGTCAAGATTTCGGCACCAGTTGCAGTGATCAAAATGGTGTGTTCAAACTGAGCAGCAGGGCTGCCATCCTTTGTTAAGGTTGTCCAATTATCCTCCCATGTAACGCACTCTGTTGTTCCAAGTGTAAGAATTGGTTCTGCACAAAGTAACAACATATTTCTTGTAATCGTTTTTCTTGCCAAATATTTTATGGTTTTTACGTACTCGTATATATTTCAAGATCTAACCTATGGTAAGGTTTGACCTTTGACCATGCTCCCCGGCTTTTCATTGCCTGTATAACAAATGGAACCAAAGTTTAAAAAAGAATACGCATACAGATGCATAGTTAAGTTCGTCACAAATGAAATATGAAAACATACGGTGATGAAAAATAAGTGGCTCTGAATGAAATACGGTCCCCACACCATGGCCCACAAATCGTTCCACTACGCCATATCCAAATTTTTCGGCATGTTCACTGAGAAAATCACACAAACGGCTAGTTAATAGTTAATATTTCGAACAATTGTTTGTAATTATGTCCATGGAAGAAGAAAGTGATTAGTTTGACATTCAAAAGTCAAAGGTCAATGTTTTTTGGAAGAGAATAATGGCAACAATTTCTATAGCTAAAAGAGTAAAATACCTAATTCTTTTCCCAATTTTTCTAAAAAGTGCTCCATCTTTGCAAACAGCAATACCTTTTTCCAAACACTCTTCGGTCACCTGTCATCAATGATCAATGGAGAAAATGTTTCAAAATTTTGCAAAGTATAAAAGATGAAAATTTTAATAGAATAAAAAATCATTACAGAACTTATATCCTTGGGTTCAAGTGTTATGATTATAGAATAAAAAATATTACATAAGTAAAAATTTTGTATAATACATTAATTTGCAACCTAAACAAATCAACTCACAAGTCAATTACTCAAAATTGTCACATCTAATATAAATGTATGAAACCTTACTCTTTATAAACTGGATTCTGAACAAGACAATGTACCTTTACAAGTCGTTTTGTAGCTTCATCGACGTTTCCACATAAAAATGTCTTTGAGGTATCACCGTGATAACCCTATCATAAATAATAATGTATCAAACAGAAATATAATCTTCCCTGTATAAAAAAACATGGCATTAGTTGATCAAATCATAAGCTTACATTTAAGTAAACTGTGACATCAATATTGATAATATCTCCGTCTTGCAGTTGGCGAGAATCAGGTATTCCATGGCACATGCACTCATTGACAGATGTACACACACTCTTTGGGAACCCACCATAGCCGAGAGGTGAAGGGTAAGCACCATTATCTATAATCATTTGGTGCACTGCTTTGTCTATTTCATTTGTTGTCACTGATGGCTGATAAGATTATAGAATTCCATTAACTTGCAGTTGTTTATACATGAACAATAATCAGTTTATATCAGCTGCAACAAAATTAATGAAATAAAGGTATAACAAAGCTGCAACAAAATTTATCCTGTTGGTCTCAGATTTCACCAAGCATCTCTTTTTACATTTCACTTTTTATCTATTATTTAACTAATACATGTAAACTTTTTCAAACATTCAACAAATGATTATTTGATTATATATAACTCAAATGGAAAAAGCACATCCAAACACTAATTTTTACATCCAATTATATTACAACTCACTATCTGAATTTATTATTGAAATATAGTTTATCAAATCATTAGAACTACAAACAACCTAAGAGCATCCAAACACTAATTTTTAACATCTAATTTATTACAACTGCACCATGATTTTCTCTGATTTTGTCTGAACAAATGTTCCACCCCAAACATATCAAAAGGGCAAATTTGTTACAATCTTTTGCCCCTGAACAAAGTTAAAGATAAATTGATGTAAAAAGGATTATGCAAAGACACTTCAGATTTGTGTTGGTTAAACATTTAAGGATAAATAGATGGAACCATATATTTTCATCAACTGGTCATTTAGAATTATGCATTATAATGAGGGATAACAAAACTGAAGTTACAACTAAACATATGATATTTATCTCTATTACACATAATTCTAGATAATTTGGCCGGCTAAAAACCTACTTTCCTTAATGTATCCTTAATTCTTCTCCAACACAAATATTATAGAAGACAAATCACTAAACAGAACAGAAATCAACAAGTCTAAACAACTAGTCATGTTTGTAGGATCATACATGATTCTCACTATCAACATTTGGAGAAACTAAATACCAATAAACAGGGAATAATATAAACTTATTATACGTTCTTACCCTAACCAAAGTTCCCGCATACTCCAAAACTCTAGCAGCCAACTGACAAGCAGCCCTCATACGTTCAATACCTTCTTCATCATGAATTTGATATTCACTTGAAATCTCTGGTAACAGCTTTGAGCTTACATAGGAGGCTTCTGTATGTGATCAGGCACAGGAAGGCGCGGTGACACCTTTAAACGCCTTAAGGGTGTTCTTCGTTTAATAGGATTGAAGTCTTCTGCTCGCGTTCCCTATATGTTCAAAAACAACTAATCAAGAAACTGTTTTCAACACTACAAATTCCCATAATCCTGCAAACCTACATACCTTCTTATTCTCATAGCTTCTTCTAAGCCCGATAATCTCTTCGCCAAAACCATAAACCGCATACTACCATCGAAATTGTTACCTGAATTCCCTAATCATACAAAGAAACATGACCCAAAAGGCCAAAACACATATTTCACTATTAGTAACTTTCTTGATAATGGATTATGTTGCAAACAAGAACATGAAAGATGGGTTAGCAATCCCACCATCAACTCAAGATATCAACATACGTTTTAGCAATCAATTGTTTCACTATATACCAAGAATTCGAAAATTGAAACACCCTTGAACACAAATCATTAAACGAAAACCACACAGACGTATGATTAGTTAAAGATTAAAGAACGATTACACCCACAGATAAACATAGTTCAAGATTGCATAGATGGATGAATTTGGGTGTTGTTACCGGAGATTAATGGGGAGAAAGTGAGTGTAGTTGTGGAGAAAAGAGAAGAGCGTGAAGCAGATAAGTTTTCGCCATGAAAACCAGATGAAATTGAAGCAGCAACTGAAGCCATTGCAGCTTCTTCTTCGTTGATATGAGAATGCCAAAAGGGGATAAAAGTCTAAAACTAACTACAAATTATTTCAGTTTAAAGTTTTGAATCCAAAAATAAATGGGCTTTAATGAAATAGTCCATGGGCTGAATCCACGAGTTTTGTTGGGATATAAGTTTCTTCGTATAGACTACGAGCATTCACATTTGAATTCCTAAAATTATATGAGTGTAATAGTTTTGAATGATTGTAAGTAAATGAGAGAGAATGTTATTGTTAATTGATATATTTGAAAAGTTACTATTTAATCCTTATAAATTTTGAAAATGGTTGTGAGTGGATGAGAGAGAAAAAATAATGATAGAGTGTAAAATGTATTATTAATTTATAAAAAATATATATATATAATAATTTTTAATGTAACTATATAGATAAAGATACACTGTAAATGTTTAAAGGGACTTTTTATAATCTTTTAATTATCATTATGGTACTAAATAAGAATTTTAATGCTTAAGAGGTTATGAATCATTAATAGGTAGCATAGAGGTAATAATCATTAAAATGTTACCAAACAACCTTTAAGATAATAACATGTACAAAAAGAGTTGTTAAACTAAATTGATTCAGGTTAAATTGGTAAAAATTAAAACTTTTTGAACCGATGTGAGTTGGAATGGTTTACCATGAGGTTTTAATCTTGATAAGTGCTATTATTAGTTTAATAATTATTTAGTGGAGTTTGTATTAAACTAGTATGAACTTGGTTTCTTTACAAAATAGGGTTTGACTTTAGTTAGAATTAATATTCGTTTAGCATAAATAAAGGGTTAATGGGTCAATGTATTGGTGGCCTTTCATTACTAATAATAGAGTTGTTGTAATCTTATGATTGGATCACACATAATCATGGTGTGATTCTTGATCAGTTTTTAAAGATACCAGTGAGGAAAACTCAACTCTTAGGAATTGGTCCTGGTATGATAGTTTTGATGTAATAATCTTATAGTTTATATCACAAAACAAATTTCAGTACCTATTTATATTATATTATTAACTTTTCAATAACAGTCTTATAGTTTTGTAATTAAAGTATTATCAAATATATAGTAACAAAATATTAGGTTTATTCATATAATATATTGTTTACTTTAGAAATTACAGAATTATAAATTATAGTACTTTATAAAAAATGTAAAAACTGCAATACATTTTATTTTTTGGTGTTATATACTCACTGACTTCTTGTCCTTTTTGTTTGGTGTTATTCTAGTATTTCATCGTAAGCATCATTTGTTAAACGGTTAGTATGAATTGTTATTAGTCAATCAATCATAGTTTAAGTTATTATTCAATTTATAATTTTTAGTCCAATGTCAATATTTTGTTTGGTGTTTATTCTAGTAAATTTCACTAGAATTTAAACTAAAGGGATGTCGGTGTATTTTGTATCAACTAAAGGGGTGTCGGTGTACTTTTATAAAGTTGAAGGGTAATGTTGGTAGACTTTTATTAAAATAAATCCCATCTACTCCAGCCTCCAGGTCCACGTTAATCAAGTTAGAGTATATCCAATCAAATTTATCATGTTTTACTTTCCAATTATTAACTACTATTAGTAAACGCGTAATAAATAACATATTCATATGATAAAATTTATTATTATAAATTTGATATTTTAACATACTATATGATTGAAATTATGTATGCTAATGACTACAACTGATAAAACAATAATATCAATTTTTAAAATTTTTATTTATAGTTATTTTAAAAAATAAACATTTTGTTCTAAAACAAACCGTAAAAAATATTATTTATCAAAATCTTCTTATTATATCTCCCGAATTAATTATTTTTGGTTTTAAAAAATGAATTTCATAAAATACCAATTTTTAAAATATTTTGTATTTTTAAAAAAAGTTTTATGCTTTAGAAAAATTATTATTTTATAAAAATTTGTTTATTTTGAATAACATTAATAAATATATTTTTTATTTATTAAATATAAAAGAATAATAAATAATATTATTAGTAAATAAGGTAATTATTAAAGAATAGAGAGATACGAAAAATTTGGGTGAGAATGATTGTGGTGCTGTGTGACACCCCGTGTTTTTCAAGTTAACACTGTTTCCGTTATCTAACCTTTCTCGTTATATTATAACTATTATTATTATATAACTTAACCTTAGTTTAACATTAAACTAACCAAAAACATAAAAATTACTAATATTAATATCTTTCATAGTGGAGGGACCTAAAATGTCATTTATCAAAGTCAAATATTAATAAAACCCAACCCCCACCCACGGTTCCCTTCTTCCCGAAAACTCCAAAACCTCCAACCCTAAACCGCCCTTCTGCCGTCACCCCCTTCCCCCTGCAGCCTTCGATCTCCTTCGACCTCTCCATCGCTTGCAACCGCGAGCTCTTGACAATTGACATCGTTCCCGACAGTTTCGATCGACAACCAAAACAACCCGTGAGTATGATTCCTTCCTTCATCGTTCAATGTTGTTCGGTTTCGAGTACGGTTCTCCTCCGTTATGACTCACGTTCATTGCGGTGCCCGGTTTCGGGTCGTTGTGTAGTGTGTGTTACGGTGGTATGTATATGGTTTCGTATGTATATATATGTATGTATTTGGTATGTATATATACATAAACGTATGTATGCTGCGATGTGTATATATATCTATATATGTTCTGCGTATATATATATATATATATATATATATATATATATATTATATATGTGTGTGTGTGTGTGTGTGTGTGTGTGTGTGTGTGTGTGTGTGTGTGTGTGTGTGTGTGTGTGTTCTGCGTATATATATACGTGTGTATGTTCTGCGTATATATGCGTGTGGTTCGGATATGTGTCCTACGTGGTGTATGCGCATGTATATTGTAATGATATGTATGTTCCGAATCCAATTGTGCTCGCTATGCTCTTGTGTCGTTATGGTTCTGGTGAAACATGGTAACTCGGCTACGGTTCATGTATGTGTGTGTTCGTTACGCTTAGGCTGTGCAATGCATGAATTTATCTATGTACGTATATGTATGGGTGTGTTTTCTGTGTGTATAGATTTTGCGATGCATATAGATAAATATTGCTGGATGTGTATGTATGAATGTTCCAAAGCATCATGTGTATGTTACATGTATATAAAGTGATATGTGCATGTGTTTTGGGTAGGTGGCTTGAGGTACATTCTGCATGTGGTGTGTGTTTTCACGAGTGTGTGTGTGTGTGTTTAGTTTCTGTGGTGTGTGTTGTGTGTGTATTTAAGCATTGTGCATGTGTATGTTGTGCATGTGTATGTTGTGCATGTGTATTTGTGCATGTGTATCTTGTGCATGTGTATCTTGTGCATGTGTATGTTGTGCATGTGTATGTTGTGCATGTGTATGTTGTGCATGTGTATGTTGTGTATGTGTATGGAGTGTTATTGGTTCATAAGTGTGTGGTTATGGATGGGCAAATTATGCTATGCATTGTATGCATGATATAAATATGAAGAGTATTTTCATGCATGATTCGGAGCAAGCGTGCGTAATTGGGTGTTTTGTTCGTGTGGGTTTATATATGTTGTGCTTGCTTGGGTGTGGGGAAGTTTCGATAACCGATACCGCAACCGAGTCGTGAAACACGAAACCGTATAATTATTATATTCCTAGTTAATAATTAATATTAATTATATATAACTTTAATTCAGGTTATTTGGGAACCTAATTTCTTGTTCTTTGCAATTTTCTTGCTGTGCTTTCGAGGTGAGTTCTCAGCCCCGTTTTACCTATTTTCTTTGGAGTGAAAGAAACTTGTGTTCTAAACGTATTTTCACCTGATTAGTATTACTTTAATATCACTTGTTTATTAGTGTGACACCATACTTAAGTCCTCATTTTCGAACCGTTAATATATGTACTCTAGCGAGGTAATTCTGAGTAGATCTACTAGGTTTGACAAACCCCACCCGGGCTAGTCGCGCTAGCACAACGTTCGTCAAACGGGTGTTTAATTGACCTAATTTTGTTGCTGTGACCGGTGTTCATAGCCGAGGCATTCTTTACGTTGTCAGCGTCGGTTGCGAACTCCATACACTTAGTAACTTGTTGAGTAGACTAGCTATCTACTGATATTATCTTGATTACTGCATCAGTTTACTGTTATGTTCAATTTATCAAAACCTGTGGACTCACCAACCTTGTGTTGACACTTTAGCATGTTTCTTCCAGGTTCACAAGATGCGCACGCATAGGAGTATTTCATTCATGCATTATTATCCACGTGATTTATTTAACGTCTTTCAATAAATTTTTATTTATTCGGTTTGCGCGTGTTGCGCCATTTAAACAACTAATATTTACTATGCTTCCGCGACTTCTATTATGTCCACGTTTAAAACTAGTCTTTGATGAATTCAAGTTTTATAAGTAAATTATGTTTTATAATTAACTTGTCGTTTGGTGTAACTAGTGGCTGAGATCCTGGAAGTCACACGCCTAACGATAATACCCCGTTTGTGGAATTTGAGGGTGTGACAGATTGGTATCAGAGCCACAGGTTATAGCGAACTAAATTAAAAATTGCATCACATTTGCATTGCATTTAGACTATAGCCTGATGCCTTAGTTACACACATATAGACACGATTAGTTTGCTCGTAGACTTTGCTTGTTTGTTCGTTGGCTTTGTTTGTTTGCTTTATTTGCGGGATTCATTGACATTGCTCATTCTTGTGAGCAGTTTATTGCTGAATGGCATCATCTTCTTCTGTACCATCATCATCTTCTCGAGACAAGAGGCCTATCTACTACGATCATATTCCTTCCTCTGAGAACTCCTGCGTCTGGCCCTTACGTTATAATAATAACGAGAGACTCGATTACGATCAACCTTTTGCTTTACCTGAGTACCCACCGTTCATAGGTGGGAGTGCTACCCACAATACATTACTGATCTCATCTTAGAGAAGAATGTACCCCCACCTCTCGAAAACCGCCCACGCACTAGATCCACTGCTGGTAGGGACCCTAATGCCCCTACATTACCACCACTTCCTTGCCCTCCAGAGCAGGCTATAGCTGCTTTGGCAGCCACAGTGCATTTGCAGCGTAAGCGTGTGGCCACACTCGTGAAGGAAAATGCAGAACTAAAGAAAACATCGGCTAGGACTGCGGAGAAACTCGAACGATTCGAGACTCGATTCGATAACTTCTTGGAATACCACAATGACCTAATAGATCGTTATAATGGACTGGTCGGGCGGGCCGAAAACACAGACCAGCGACTAGGAATTGTGGAATCCCAAGTCTTCGCTCAGAACGCAGTGCTTGAACCAAAGCAGCACCTGAAGAAGAAGAAGAACCAGAGGAGGCACCTGAAGAAGAAGAAGAACCCGAGGAAGCACCGGAGGAAGAACTCGAGGAAGCACCGAAGGAAGAAGACCCTGAGGAAGAGCCAGAAGAAGAACCCGAGGAGCAACCTGATGACGAGGCGGAAAACAGCGACGGATCTGTGACTCTTACTGACTTCCTTATTTATTCTTTTCTTTCATTAATTATGTTATTCCATTGGACTTATTTCATTTCACACCTAGATGGGAAGGGTTGTTTCCATCTGACTGATACTTTTGGATTTTAGTATTTGATTTGATTAATTGTACGCGTACCTACAATTTATTTGATCAGAAATTATTATTTGAACTTATTAGTTGTGTGTGCTAAATTCTTTTAATTACTTGTACTCAAATGAAGTAGATATGTTTCATATTACTTATTTTTGTATGTTGTGATTGTTAAGAATGTCTGGAATTGGCCGAGGACGCGGACGTGGTAGTGGCACCATCAACATGACCGCAGCTGAACTGGCAGCCCTAATCAATCAGCATGTGGCTGATACTCTTGCAAATCCTAATCTCAATCCGCACGCCACTCTAATCGGTAAGCAATACAAAATTTCCCCTGACATTAACGTTCTGTCACCCTGGTTAAGTTGTAACATCTATTCAAAATTCTAAACGCCTGATCAAAACTTGTTGCAGGACAAGGGGTATGCACGTTTAAGACCTTCATGGATTGTAAACCCAATCCATTCACTGGAGCAGAAGGAGCTGTGGGACTCCTACGCTGGTTCGAAAAGCTTGAGTCAGTGTTCGAGATGTGCAACTGCCCCGTGGCAAATCGGGTTAAGTACGCCACTGGCACCCTGGACGGTGCTGCGTTATCTTGGTGGAACGCTCAAGTCCAAATGTTGGGCGTTGAAATTGCAAACCAGACGACCTGGAATGACTTCAAGACCCTGATGAGAGAGAGTACTGCCCTCGGAGTGAGGTGCAGAAATTAGAAACTGAGTTCTGGAACCTAAAGATGACAGGCTCCGAAATCGAGGCGTACACCACTCGATCTCACGAGCTTGCTACCCTATGCCCTAACATGGTCGACCCTCCTTCCCTAAGGATTGAGAGGTATTTGCACGGTCTGTCGCCTGAGATTCAAGGCATGGTCACTGCTTCCAAACCAGACACCATACAGGAGGCAATCAGGTTGGCCCATAGACTGACTGACCAGGCAGTCATCCAGGAAAAACTACCTCCACGAGGTTCGACATCGACTCCTTCAGACAGTAACAACAAGAGGAAATGGGAATCTGGTTCCACCAAGCAGAACAACTCTCAACCGCAACCTCAACAGTCACGAAAGTTTGACAACTATCGCTCATCTCATCAATCATCCTCATCCTCATCTCAACAGAGTGGTGGCTACTTTGGGACGTTACCTAAATGCAACAGATACAACTACCACCACAACGGGAACTGCAAAAAGAATACTTGTGAGCGATGTGGTACATTTGGCCATGTTGCTAGAGATTGCAGGATGAATATGACATCTAGACAACCGGCCCAGAGGAATGAACAAAGAGGCTGTTATGAGTGTGGTCAGACCGGGCACATCAAGAGGTATTGCCCGAAACTGAGAAAGAACAATGGTGGCGGTAATGGTGCTGATAACCGCAATGGCAATGGCAGCGGAAACAACGATAAGAACGGTAATGGCGGAGCCAAGGGAAGAGCTTTCATCATTGGTTCAGGTGAGGCTCGTAATGATCCTTCTACTGTAACTGGTAAATTTCCCATCAATGGTTTCTTTGCTTCCGTACTATTTGATTCTGGTGCTGATAAGAGTTTCATTTCGCATAAGTTCAGTAAATTGCTAGATGATAATTCTGTAACCCTAGATACCAATTATACAGTAGAAATAGCAGACGGTAAGATCATTGAGTCTTCACGTATATACAGAGATTGTAAGATTAGTCTATCTGGGCATGATTTCGATATTGACCTATTGTCTATTACACTCGGTAGTTTTGATGTCGTTGTCGGCATGGATTGGTTGTCTAAGAACCAAGCCGAAATCATTTGTCGTGAGAAACTTGTTCGACTACTTTTGCCTGATGGAAAGATACTCACCGTAGAAGGTGACAGGAGTGGTGCAGTAGTGGGCATCATTTCATACATGAAAGCTCAGAAGTTTTTGAAGAAAGGACATGCGACGATTTTAGCCCTAGTCACAGAAAATACTACTGAGGAGAAGCGACTGGAAGACATCCCTATAGTTAGAGATTTCCTGATGTATTTCCCGAGGACCTACCTGGACTACCCCCGTACAGACAAGTAGAGTTTCAGATTGAATTAGCACCCGGAGCAGCTCCATCGCCCGGGCGTCGTACCGTTTGGCACCGAATGAACTACAAGAGATGTCTAAGCAATTGCAGGAATTGCTGGACAAGGGATTTATACGTCCCAGCTCTTCACCCTGGGGAGCTCCAGTACTATTTGTAAAGAAGAAAGATGGAACGTTCAGAATGTGTATTGATTACCGAGAGCTGAACAAGGTGACAATCAAGAATAGATATCCACTTCCGCGCATTGATGATCTGTTTGACTAATTGCAAGGATCAAGCTACTATTCCAAGATTGACCTGAGATCAGGTTATCATCAGCTTCGAGTCCGGGAGGAAGATATCTCGAAGACGACATTCCGGACCGTTATGGGCACTATGAGTTCGCAGTAATGCCTTTTGGATTAACCAATGCCCCAGCAGTTTTCATGGACCTCATGAACCGTGTTTGCAAACCTTATTTGGATAAGTTTGTCATTGTCTTTATTGAAGACATACTAATCTACTCTTAGAATAAGGAAGATCACGAGCAACATCTGAGGATCATTCTGGAATTATTGAAGAATGAACAATTGTATGCAAAGTTCTCAAAATATGACTTCTGGATGCGAGAAGTGCGGTTTCTTGGTCATGTGGTGAACGAAAAGGGTATACATGTGGATCCTTCAAAGATTGAAGCAATCAAGGATTGGCCGGCACCAAAAACGCCTACTGAGGTGCGACAATTCCTTGGCTTGGTAGGTTATTACAGACGATTTATCGAGGGATTCTCAAAGTTAGCCCAACCTCTAACTGCCCTAACCCACAAGGGAACCATCTACAAATGGGGAAGCCAAGAGGAATCAGCATTTCAGACACTTAAGGACAAGCTCTGCAGTGCACCGATCCTAGCCTTGCCAGAAGGAACAGATGACTTTGTTGTTTATTGTGACGCATCCATCCAGGGTTTGGGATGTGTGTTGATGCAACGCAACAATGTCATTGCTTATGCGTCTAGACAACTTAAAGTACACGAGAAGAACTACACAACGCATGATCTGGAACTAGGAGCTGTAGTGTTTGCTTTGAAGATTTGGAGGCACTACCTCTATGGAACTAAGTGCACGATCTACACAGACCACAAGAGCCTCCAGCACATATATGACCAAAAAGAGCTGAATATGCGGCAACGACGATGGCTAGAACTACTCAATGATTACGACTGTGCCATCAAGTATCACCCGGGTAAAGCCAATGTGGTAGCCGACGCCCTCAGTCGAAAAGAGACCCCTAAACCTCGTCGAGTACGCGCACTACAATTAACCATTCACTCCAACCTGTCAGAACAGATCAAGGCTGCCCAGTCTGAGGCCTTGAAAGTTGAGAACCTAAAAGCAGAATCCATGCGGGGTATGGAGAAACAATTAGAGATCAAGACGGATGGAATCCGTTATTTCATGGAACGGATCTGGGTACCACAATACGGGAATTTACGAGAACTGGTAATGGATGAAGCTCATAAGTCACGCTACTCAATTCATCCGGGTTCAGATAAAATGTACCATGATCTGAAAGAGTGTTATTGGTGGCCTAACATGAAAGCTGAGATTGCCACCTATGTAAGCAGATGTTTAACTTGCTCTAAAGTTAAGGTGGAGTATCAGAGGCCATCTGGTTTACTTCAGCAACCAGAACTTCCAGTGTGGAAGTGGGAGCAGATCTCAATGGACTTTGTTACAAAGTTACCTAGGACTCCCAACGGATGCGATACCATTTGGGTTATAATAGATCGTTTAACAAAATCCGCTCACTTTCTACCAATCCGAGAGACTAATCGGATGGATAAGTTAACACGAATTTATTTAAGAGAAATAGTCTCCCGACATGGTGTACCGTGTCTATCATATCTGATTGTGACACTCGATTTACTTCTCACTTCTGGCAATCATTACAACGATCATTGGGAACGCGGCTGGATATGAGTACTGCGTATCATCCGCAAACCGATGGTCAGAGTGAGCGTACGATCCAGACATTAGAAGATATGTTACGTGCCTGTGTGATCGATTTTGGCAGTAATTGGGAAACTCATTTACCATTGGTTGAGTTCTCCTATAATAACAGTTATCACACCTCAATCAAAGCTGCACCATTTGAGGCACTGTATGGACGTAAGTGCCAATCACCTATTTGTTGGGCAGAAGTTGGAGAAAGCCAACTCACAGGTCCTGAGCTTGTGCACGAGACGACTGAGAAGATCATGCAGATACGTAACCGTATGGCGGCAGCACGTGATCGACAAAAGAGTTACGCTGACAAGCGTCGTAAACCATTAGAATTTCAGATTGGTGATAAAGTACTCCTAAAGGTCTCACCCTGGAAGGGAGTGATACGCTTTGGAAAGCGTGGCAAACTAAACCCAAGATACGTTGGACCGTTTGAGATTGTCAAACGGGTTGGTCCAGTAGCCTACCAGCTGAATTTACCAGAAGAGCTAAGTGGAATACATAACGTGTTTCACGTGTCTAATTTGAGGAAGTGTCTATCCGATGACTCACTCGTCGTTCCGCTGGAGGAACTAGAGATTGATGAACAACTTCGTTTCATTGAAGAACCAGTTGAGATTATGGATCGAGAAGTCAAAACCCTAAAGCGTAGCAAGATTCCCATTGTGCGCGTTAGGTGGAATTCAAAGCGTGGACCAGAGTTTACCTGGGAACGCAAGGATCAGATGAAGAAGAAATATCCACAACTGTTCAAAGATCAGACATCTACTTCCCAAGGTATCCATTTTTAAGATATCTTTCTTTAAATTTCGAGACGAAATTCCCTTCAACAAGGGGATGATGTGACATCCCGTGTTTTTCAAGTTAACACTGTTTCCGTTATCTAACCTTTCTCGTTATATTATAACTATTATTATATATACCTTAACCTTAGTTTAACATTAAACTAACCAAAACATAAAAATTACTAATATTAATATCTTTCATAGTGGAGGGACCTAAAATGTCATTTATCAAAGTCAAATATTAATAAAACCCAACCCCCACCCACGGTTCCCTTCTTCCCGAAAACTCCAAAACCTCCAACCCTAAACCACCCTTCTACCGTCACCCCCTTCCCCCTGCAGCCTTCGACCTCCTTCGACCTCTCCATCGCTTGCAACCGCGAGCTCTTGACAATCGACATCGTTCCCGACAGTTTCGATCGACAACCAAAACACCCGTGAGGTATGATTCCTTCCTTCATCGTTCAATGTTGTTCGGTTTCGAGTACGGTTCTCCTCCGTTAATGACTCACGTTCATTGCGGTGCCCGTTTCGGGTCGTTGTGTAGTGTGTGTTACGGTGGTATGTATATGGTTTCGTATGTATATATATGTATGTATTTGGTATGTATATATACATAAACGTATGTATGCTGCGATGTGTATATATATCTATATATGTTCTGCGTATATATATATATATATATATATATATATATATATTATATATGTGTGTGTGTGTGTGTGTGTGTGTGTGGTGTGTGTGTGTGTGTGTGTGTGTGTGTTGTGTGTGTGTGTGTTCTGCGTATATATATACGTGTGTATGTTCTGCGTATATATGCGTGTGGTTCGGATATGTGTCCTACGTGGTTGTATGCGCATGTATATTGTAATGATATGTATGTTCCGGAATCCAATTGTGCTCGCTATGCTCTTGTGTCGTTATGGTTCTGGTGAAACATGGTAACTCGGCTACGGTTCATGTATGTGTGTGTTCGTTACGCTTAGGCTGTGCAATGCATGAATTTATCTATGTACGTATATGTATGGGTGTGTTTTCTGTGTGTATAGATTTTGCGATGCATATAGATAATATTGCTGGATGTGTATGTATGAATGTTCCAAAGCATCATGTGTATGTTACATGTATATAAAGTGATATGTGCATGTGTTTTGGGTAGGTGCTTGAGGTACATTCTGCATGTGGTGTGTGTTTTCACGAGTGTGTGTGTGTGTGTTTAGTTTCTGTGGTGTGTGTTGTGTGTGTATTTAAGCATTGTGCATGTGTATGTTGTGCAGTGTATTTGTGCATGTGTATGTTGTGCATGTGTATCTTGTGCATGTATCTTGTGCATGTGTATGTTGTGCATGTGTATGTGTGCATGTGTATGTTGTGCATGTGTATGTGTGCATGTGTATGTTGTGCATGTGTATGGAGTGTTATTGGTTCATAAGTGTGTGGTTATGGATGGGCAAATTATGCTATGCAATTGTATGCATGATATAAATATGAAGAGTATTTTCATGCATGATTCGGAGCAAGCGTGCGTAATTGGTGTTTGTTCGTGTGGGTTTATATATGTTGTGCTTGCTTGGGTGTGGGGAAGTTTCGATAACCGATACCGCAACCGAGTCGTGAAACACGAAACCGTATAATTATTATATTCCTAGTTAATAATTAATATTAATTATATATTAACTTTAATTCAGGTTATTTGGGAACCTAATTTCTTGTTCTTTGCAATTTTCTTGCTGTGCTTTCGAGGTGAGTTCTCAGCCCCGTTTTACCTATTTTCTTTGGAGTGAAAGAAACTTGTGTTCTAAACGTATTTTCACCTGATTAGTATTACTTTAATATCACTTGTTTATTAGTGTGACACCATACTTAAGTCCTCATTTTCGAACCGTTAATATATGTACTCTAGCGAGGTAATTCTGAGTAGATCTACTAGGTTTGACAAACCCCACCCGGGCTAGTCGCGCTAGCACAACGTTCGTCAAACGGGTGTTAATTGACCTATTTTGTTGCTGTGACCGGTGTTCATAGCCGAGGCATTCTTTACGTTGTCAGCGTCGGTTGCGAACTCCATACACTTAGTAACTTGTTGAGTAGACTAGCTATCTACTGATATTATCTTGATTACTGCATCAGTTTACTGTTATGTTCAATTTATCAAAACCTGTGGACTCACCAACCTTGTGTTGACACTTTAGCATGTTTCTTCCAGGTTCACAAGATGCGCACGCAT
Source organism: Flaveria trinervia (assembly GCA_025506515.1). Lineage (NCBI taxonomy): Eukaryota > Viridiplantae > Streptophyta > Magnoliopsida > Asterales > Asteraceae > Flaveria > Flaveria trinervia. The sequence continues at coordinate 2,745,022 of CM046446.1, forward strand.
AGGAGTATTTCATTCATGCATTATTATCCACGTGATTTATTTAACGTCTTTCAATAAATTTTTATTTATTCGGTTTGCGCGTGTTGCGCCATTTAAACACTAATATTTACTATGCTTCCGCGACTTCTATTATGTCCACGTTTAAAACTAGTCTTTGATGAATTCAAGTTTTATAAGTAAATTATGTTTTATAATTAACTTGTCGTTTGGTGTAACTAGTGGCTGAGATCCTGGAAGTCACACGCCTAACGATAATACCCCGTTTGTGGAATTTGAGGGTGTGACAGATTGGTATCAGAGCCACAGGTTATAGCGAACTAAATTAAAAATTGCATCACATTTGCATTGCATTTAGACTATAGCCTGATGCCTTAGTTACACACATATAGACACGATTAGTTTGCTCGTAGACTTTGCTTGTTTGTTCGTTGGCTTTGTTTGTTTGCTTTATTTGCGGGATTCATTGACATTGCTCATTCTTGTGAGCAGTTTTTGCTGAATGGCATCATCTTCTTCTGTACCATCATCATCTTCTCGAGACAAGAGGCCTATCTACTACGATCATATTCCTTCCTCTGAGAACTCCTGCGTCTGGCCCTTACGTTATAATAATAACGAGAGACTCGATTACGATCAACCTTTTGCTTTACCTGAGTACCCACCGGTTCATAGGTGGGAGTGCTACCCACAATACATTACTGATCTCATCTTAGAGAAGAATGTACCCCCACCTCTCGAAAACCGCCCACGCACTAGATCCACTGCTGGTAGGGACCCTAATGCCCCTACATTACCACCACTTCCTTGCCCTCCAGAGCAGGCTATAGCTGCTTTGGCAGCCACAGTGCATTTGCAGCGTAAGCGTGTGGCCGCACTCGTGAAGGAAAATGCAGAACTAAAGAAAACATCGGCTAGGACTGCGGAGAAACTCGAACGATTCGAGACTCGATTCGATAACTTCTTGGAATACCACAATGACCTAATAGATCGTTATAATGGACTGGTCGGGCGGGCCGAAAACACAGACCAGCGACTAGGAATTGTGGAATCCCAAGTCTTCGCTCAGAACGCAGTGCTTGAACCAAAAGCAGCACCTGAAGAAGAAGAAGAACCAGAGGAGGCACCTGAAGAAGAAGAACCCGAGGAAGCACCGGAGGAAGAACTCGAGGAAGCACCGAAGGAAGAAGACCCTGAGGAAGAGCCAGAAGAAGAACCCGAGGAGCAACCTGATGACGAGGCGGAAAACAGCGACGGATCTGTTGACTCTTACTGACTTCCTTATTTATTCTTTTCTTTCATTAATTATGTTATTCCATTGGACTTATTTCATTTCACACCTAGATGGGAAGGGTTGTTTCCATCTGACTGATACTTTTGGATTTTAGTATTTGATTTGATTAATTGTACGCGTACCTACATTTATTTGATCAGAAATTATTATTTGAACTTATTAGTTGTGTGTGCTAAATTCTTTTAATTACTTGTACTCAAATGAAGTAGATATGTTTCATATTACTTATTTTTGTATGTTGTGATTGTTAAGAATGTCTGGAATTGGCCGAGGACGCGGACGTGGTCGTGGCACCATCAACATGACCGCAGCTGAACTGGCAGCCCTAATCAATCAGCATGTGGCTGATACTCTTGCAAATCCTAATCTCAATCCGCACGCCACTCTAATCGGTAAGCAATACAAAATTTCCCCTGACATTAACGTTCTGTCACCCTGGTTAAGTTGTAACATCTATTCAAAATTCTAAACGCCTGATCAAAACTTGTTGCAGGACAAGGGGTATGCACGTTTAAGACCTTCATGGATTGTAAACCCAATCCATTCACTGGAGCAGAAGGAGCTGTGGGACTCCTACGCTGGTTCGAAAAGCTTGAGTCAGTGTTCGAGATGTGCAACTGCCCCGTGGCAAATCGGGTTAAGTACGCCACTGGCACCCTGGACGGTGCTGCGTTATCTTGGTGGAACGCTCAAGTCCAAATGTTGGGCGTTGAAATTGCAAACCAGACGACCTGGAATGACTTCAAGACCCTGATGAGAGAGGAGTACTGCCCTCGGAGTGAGGTGCAGAAATTAGAAACTGAGTTCTGGAACCTAAAGATGACAGGCTCCGAAATCGAGGCGTACACCACTCGATCTCACGAGCTTGCTACCCTATGCCCTAACATGGTCGACCCTCCTTCCCTAAGGATTGAGAGGTATTTGCACGGTCTGTCGCCTGAGATTCAAGGCATGGTCACTGCTTCCAAACCAGACACCATACAGGAGGCAATCAGGTTGGCCCATAGACTGACTGACCAGGCAGTCATCCAGAAAAACTACCTCCACGAGGTTCGACATCGACTCCTTCAGACAGTAACAACAAGAGGAAATGGGAATCTGGTTCCACCAAGCAGAACAACTCTCAACCGCAACCTCAACAGTCACGAAAGTTTGACAACTATCGCTCATCTCATCAATCATCCTCATCCTCATCTCAACAGAGTGGTGGCTACTTTGGGACGTTACCTAAATGCAACAGATACAACTACCACCACAACGGAACTGCAAAAAGAATACTTGTGAGCGATGTGGTACATTTGGCCATGTTGCTAGAGATTGCAGGATGAATATGACATCTAGACAACCGGCCCAGAGGAATGAACAAAGAGGCTGTTATGAGTGTGGTCAGACCGGGCACATCAAGAGGTATTGCCCGAAACTGAGAAAGAACAATGGTGGCGGTAATGGTGCTGATAACCGCAATGGCAATGGCAGCGGAAACAACGATAAGAACGGTAATGGCGGAGCCAAGGGAAGAGCTTTCATCATTGGTTCAGGTGAGGCTCGTAATGATCCTTCTACTGTAACTGGTAAATTTCCCATCAATGGTTCTTTGCTTCCGTACTATTTGATTCTGGTGCTGATAAGAGTTTCATTTCGCATAAGTTCAGTAAATTGCTAGATGATAATTCTGTAACCCTAGATACCAATTATACAGTAGAAATAGCAGACGGTAAGATCATTGAGTCTTCACGTATATACAGAGTTGTAAGATTAGTCTATCTGGGCATGATTTCGATATTGACCTATTGTCTATTACACTCGGTAGTTTTGATGTCGTTGTCGGCATGGATTGGTTGTCTAAGAACCAAGCCGAAATCATTTGTCGTGAGAAACTTGTTCGACTACTTTTGCCTGATGGAAAGATACTCACCGTAGAAGGTGACAGGAGTGGTGCAGTAGTGGGCATCATTTCATACATGAAAGCTCAGAAGTTTTTGAAGAAAGGACATGCGACGATTTTAGCCCTAGTCACAGAAAATACTACTGAGGAGAAGCGACTGGAAGACATCCCTATAGTTAGAGATTTTCCTGATGTATTTCCCGAGGACCTACCTGGACTACCCCCGTACAGACAAGTAGAGTTTCAGATTGAATTAGCACCCGGAGCAGCTCCAATCGCCCGGGCGTCGTACCGTTTGGCACCGAATGAACTACAAGAGATGTCTAAGCAATTGCAGGAATTGCTGGACAGGGATTTATACGTCCCAGCTCTTCACCCTGGGGAGCTCCAGTACTATTTGTAAAGAAGAAAGATGGAACGTTCAGAATGTGTATTGATTACCGAGAGCTGAACAAGGTGACAATCAAGAATAGATATCCACTTCCGCGCATTGATGATCTGTTTGACTAATTGCAAGGATCAAGCTACTATTCCAAGATTGACCTGAGATCAGGTTATCATCAGCTTCGAGTCCGGGAGGAAGATATCTCGAAGACGACATTCCGGACCCGTTATGGGCACTATGAGTTCGCAGTAATGCCTTTTGGATTAACCAATGCCCCAGCAGTTTTCATGGACCTCATGAACCGTGTTTGCAAACCTTATTTGGATAAGTTTGTCATTGTCTTTATTGAAGACATACTAATCTACTCTTAGAATAAGGAAGATCACGAGCAACATCTGAGGATCATTCTGGAATTATTGAAGAATGAACAATTGTATGCAAAGTTCTCAAAATATGACTTCTGGATGCGAGAAGTGCGTTTCTTGGTCATGTGGTGAACGAAAAGGGTATACATGTGGATCCTTCAAAGATTGAAGCAATCAAGGATTGGCCGGCACCAAAAACGCCTACTGAGGTGCGACAATTCCTTGGCTTGGTAGGTTATTACAGACGATTTATCGAGGGATTCTCAAAGTTAGCCCAACCTCTAACTGCCCTAACCCACAAGGGAACCATCTACAAATGGGGAAGCCAAGAGGAATCAGCATTTCAGACACTTAAGGACAAGCTCTGCAGTGCACCGATCCTAGCCTTGCCAGAAGGAACAGATGACTTTGTTGTTTATTGTGACGCATCCATCCAGGGTTTGGGATGTGTGTTGATGCAACGCAACAATGTCATTGCTTATGCGTCTAGACAACTTAAGTACACGAGAAGAACTACACAACGCATGATCTGGAACTAGGAGCTGTAGTGTTTGCTTTGAAGATTTGGAGGCACTACCTCTATGGAACTAAGTGCACGATCTACACAGACCACAAGAGCCTCCAGCACATATATGACCAAAAAGAGCTGAATATGCGGCAACGACGATGGCTAGAACTACTCAATGATTACGACTGTGCCATCAAGTATCACCCGGGTAAAGCCAATGTGGTAGCCGACGCCCTCAGTCGAAAAGAGACCCCTAAACCTCGTCGAGTACGCGCACTACAATTAACCATTCACTCCAACCTGTCAGAACAGATCAAGGCTGCCCAGTCTGAGGCCTTGAAAGTTGAGAACCTAAAAGCAGAATCCATGCGGGGTATGGAGAAACAATTAGAGATCAAGACGGATGGAATCCGTTATTTCATGGAACGGATCTGGGTACCACAATACGGGAATTTACGAGAACTGGTAGTGGATGAAGCTCATAAGTCACGCTACTCAATTCATCCGGGTTCAGATAAAATGTACCATGATCTGAAAGAGTGTTATTGGTGGCCTAACATGAAAGCTGAGATTGCCACCTATGTAAGCAGATGTTTAACTTGCTCTAAAGTTAAGGTGGAGTATCAGAGGCCATCTGGTTTACTTCAGCAACCAGAACTTCCAGTGTGGAAGTGGGAGCAGATCTCAATGGACTTTGTTACAAAGTTACCTAGGACTCCCAACGGATGCGATACCATTTGGGTTATAATAGATCGTTTAACAAAATCCGCTCACTTTCTACCAATCCGAGAGACTAATCGGATGGATAAGTTAACACGAATTTATTTAAGAGAAATAGTCTCCCGACATGGTGTACCGGTGTCTATCATATCTGATTGTGACACTCGATTTACTTCTCACTTCTGGCAATCATTACAACGATCATTGGGAACGCGGCTGGATATGAGTACTGCGTATCATCCGCAAACCGATGGTCAGAGTGAGCGTACGATCCAGACATTAGAAGATATGTTACGTGCCTGTGTGATCGATTTTGGCAGTAATTGGGAAACTCATTTACCATTGGTTGAGTTCTCCTATAATAACAGTTATCACACCTCAATCAAAGCTGCACCATTTGAGGCACTGTATGGACGTAAGTGCCAATCACCTATTTGTTGGGCAGAAGTTGGAGAAAGCCAACTCACAGGTCCTGAGCTTGTGCACGAGACGACTGAGAAGATCATGCAGATACGTAACCGTATGGCGGCAGCACGTGATCGACAAAAGAGTTACGCTGACAAGCGTCGTAAACCATTAGAATTTCAGATTGGTGATAAAGTACTCCTAAAGGTCTCACCCTGGAAGGGAGTGATACGCTTTGGAAAGCGTGGCAAACTAAACCCAAGATACGTTGGACCGTTTGAGATTGTCAAACGGGTTGGTCCAGTAGCCTACCAGCTGAATTTACCAGAAGAGCTAAGTGGAATACATAACGTGTTTCACGTGTCTAATTTGAGGAAGTGTCTATCCGATGACTCACTCGTCGTTCCGCTGGAGGAACTAGAGATTGATGAACAACTTCGTTTCATTGAAGAACCAGTTGAGATTATGGATCGAGAAGTCAAAACCCTAAAGCGTAGCAAGATTCCCATTGTGCGCGTTAGGTGGAATTCAAAGCGTGGACCAGAGTTTACCTGGGAACGCAAGGATCAGATGAAGAAGAAATATCCACAACTGTTCAAAGATCAGACATCTACTTCCCAAGGTATCCATTTTTAAGATATCTTTCTTTAAATTTCGAGACGAAATTCCCTTCAACAAGGGGATGATGTGACATCCCGTGTTTTTCAAGTTAACACTGTTTCCGTTATCTAACCTTTCTCGTTATATTATAACTATTATTATTATATACCTTAACCTTAGTTTAACATTAAACTAACCAAAACATAAAAATTACTAATATTAATATCTTTCATAGTGGAGGGACCTAAAATGTCATTTATCAAAGTCAAATATTAATAAAACCCAACCCCCACCCACGGTTCCCTTCTTCCCGAAAACTCCAAAACCTCCAACCCTAAACCACCCTTCTACCGTCACCCCCTTCCCCCTGCAGCCTTCGACCTCCTTCGACCTCTCCATCGCTTGCAACCGCGAGCTCTTGACAATCGACATCGTTCCCGACAGTTTCGATCGACAACCAAAACAACCCGTGAGGTATGATTCCTTCCTTCATCGTTCAATGTTGTTCGGTTTCGAGTACGGTTCTCCTCCGTTAATGACTCACGTTCATTGCGGTGCCCGGTTTCGGCTCGTTGTGTAGTGTGTGTTACGGTGGTATGTATATGGTTTCGTATGTATATATGTATGTATTTGGTATGTATATATACATAAACGTATGTATGCTGCGATGTATGTATATATTATATATGTATGTTGCGATGTGTATATATATCTATATATGTTCTGCGTATATATATATGTGTATGTTCTGCGTATATATATACGTGTGTATGTTCTGCGTATATATGCGTGTGGTTCGGATATGTGTCCTACGTGGTTGTATGCGCATGTATACTGTAATGATATGTATGTTCCGGAATCCAATTGTGCTCGCTATGCTCTTGTGTCGTTATGGTTCTGGTGAAACATGGTAACTCGGCTACGGTTCATGTATGTGTGTGTTCGTTACATTTAGGCTGTGCAATGCATGAATTTATCTATGTACGTATATGTATGGGTGTGTTTTCTGTGTGTATAGATTTTGCGATGCATATAGATAAATATTGCTGGATGTGTATGTATGTTACATGTATATAAAGTGATATGTCCATGTGTTTTGGGTAGGTGGCTTGAGGTACATTCTGCATGTGGTGTGTGTTTTCGCGAGTGTGTGTGTGTGTGTGTGTTTAGTTTCTGTGGTGTGTGTTATGTGTGTATTTAAGCATTGTGCATGTTATGTTATGCATGTGTATGTTGTGCATGTGTATGTTGTGCATGTGTATGTTGTGCATGTGTATGTTGTGCATGTGTATGTTGTGCATGTGTATGTTGTGCATGTGTATGGAGTGTTATTGGTTCATAAGTGTGTGGTTATGGATGGGCAAATTATGCTATGCAATTGTATGCATGATATAAATATGAAGAGTATTTTCATGCATGATTCGGAGCAAGCGTGCGTAATTGGGTGTTTTGTTCGTGTGGGTTTATATATGTTGTGCTTGCTTGGGTGTGGGGAAGTCTCGATAACCGACACCGCAACCGAGTCGTGAAACACGAAACCGTATAATTATTATATTCCTAGTTAATAATTAATATTAATTATATATTAACTTTAATTCAGGTTATTTGGGAACCTAATTTCTTGTTCTTTGCAATTTTCTTGCTGTGCTTTCGAGGTGAGTTCTCAGCCCCGTTTTACCTATTTTCTTTGGGGTGAAAGAAACGTGTGTTCTAAACGTATTTTCACCTGATTAGTATTACTTTAATATCACTTGTTTACTAGTGTGACACCATACTTAAGTCCTCATTTTCGAACCGTTAATATATGTACTCTAGCGAGGTAATTCTGAGTAGATCTACTGGGTTTGACAAACCCCACTCGGGCTAGTCGCGCTAGCACAACGTTCGTCAAACGGGTGTTTAATTGACCTAATTTTGTTGTTGTGACCGGTGTTCATAGCCGAGGCATTCTTTACGTTGTCAGCGTCGGTTGCGAACTCCATACACTTAGTAACTTGTTGAGTAGACTAGCTATCTACTGATATTATCTTGATTACTGCATCAGTTTACTGTTATGTTCAATTTATCAAAACCTGTGGACTCACCAACCTTGTGTTGACACTTTAGCATGTTTCTTTCAGGTTCACAAGATGCGCACGCATAGGAGTATTTCATTCATGCATTATTATTCACGTGATTATTTAACGTCTTTCAATAAATTTTTATTTATTCGGTTTGCGCGTGTTGCGCCATTTAAACAACTAATATTTACTATGCTTCCGCGACTTCTATTATGTCCACGTTTAAAACTAGTCTTTGATGAATTCAAGTTTTATAAGTAAATTATGTTTTATAATTAACTTGTCGTTTGGTGTAACTAGTGGCTGAGATCCTGGAAGTCACACGCCTAACGATAATACCCCGTTTGTGGAATTTGAGGGTGTGACATGTTGTCACGTGGCACCTCAAGTTATTATTTTATCAGAGTACGAAGATTCATTTAACTCTTTTATCATAAAATCTAAAATTATGTTTTCACTCGTTTTTTGTGAGAAATATATGATGTTTTATGTATAAATGATAAAAGTCTCTGTTTAATTCTTTAATTCGAATTTGTTAATTTTATTATTTTACTTTGTTGACTTTAGTCTTTTTGGTTCCTTTATGTTATTTTATTAAATTAGTAGTTAAATGATAGAATATGTAATTTGGCCGATAATGGCAGTTATATATTTAACTCGTTATTCTAAAAACTTGTTATAAAACTTTTTGTTGTGTGTTATATCCTAGCCATTTTATCAATCTTGCTTTTGACCACAAACTTATTATATGAAATTACAAAATGATATGTTGTTGAATTCATATAGATACAATACCACAACACACAAGCGCATTTCAATGATAGATTTAATTAGTAGGTAATTTTGTATTTGTAAAAGTCAACATTTTTGTTATTTTTTAATCATATAAAAGTCTTGTAATAAGATTTTAGCATATTAATCCGTTTTTTTTGTTGAATATGGGAGACATATGTGTGAGTTGTTATTTAACACAAATGTATATAGATTTTTTTATGACATGTAATACTACTTTATCAAAATATTAATTTTATAACTTGTGTATTACACGAGTTAAAAAAATAAAATATTAAATAAAATAAAATTGTTTAAGTATAAAACGATATTATAATATAAGATATTATTGAAATTACGTATAAGTAAAAGCTATACATAATAAAACAATGATACCAACATTTAAACCTTTTTTTTAAACAATTTTTGTTATTTTTTTGTTACAGGAGTGTTTTAGTTATAGCCAATTTTATTGATTTTTGAAGTTCCCTTATTTTATTAATTTTGTATAACTTTTATATACAACATTGATTGTTTATAAAAATTACACCATAAAAAACAATTGTTTATTATTTTTAAAATGAGTATAATATCATTATGTAGATTGATATTTATTTGTTTTATGTTTTTAAGCTCATATGATTGTTTCTCGTCATTATTTCTTTGTTGCAATTCCTTTTTTTTACAGTTAGTTATTGTGTTTTTTTCAAATTCTATTATAATTTTCTAAAACAATGAATTCTAACAAAAATATAATAGTAAAATAGTATTGTTGTGTATTTCTAATACGTAATACAAAATAATAAGTTAACAACTAATTAATATAATACATGAAAAACAATGACAAAATAAAACATGGTATAAAACATAAAATGCAATGATAAAAATTTTTATTGTATTTGTTGATCATCATTGTATTATCTTTAACACTATGAGCTTTAAAAAATACTAATCGTGTGTTGAAAAGTTCATGTTTAAAGACTTTATTTATGTGTTTCACGTAACAATTTACAAAAAATAGAGTTACTTTTGTGATATTGTGTGTTGTAGGTTAAACATAAAGTATACAAAGAAGTTGGAAGAAATAAAAAGAATATCAGAAACTCTGGAGGTGAAGAAATGTAATAGAGAAGTTACAAAATCACGTAACTTAATGGGACATAACTTGAGCTAGGAAAAGTTATGGGACTCATGACCTATTAACGAAAAGATCTCAAAAAGTTGCAAATGAAAATGAGTTTGTTGTAGGGAGTGATGCCACTAACACCGTCCTTGGCGCCACAGATGCCATTACTGCCAGTAATCAACATTGAACAATACATTTCAACCCAAGTAACGCTGGTAGGCGCCATTGACACTGGCACAATGTTTTGGTAGATTTTGACCTAGTTGAGAGGTTATAAAGAGTGATTAACCTTAGAACGGAAAATATCTTTCTAGACTATAATCAAGGATGAAAAAACAACCACCTTTCACTATTCCAAAGCTTTTCAACATCAATTTCATTCGGATTCCCATGATCAATTACAATTGTGTTAAATGATTGATGATGATGCAAGGCTAAATTAATTGTGATTCACTTTAGGGGACAATGTGTAAGTTTTCGTTTTTTTAGTTTGTAACCTAGTTTTAAGATTGGATCTTGAACCTTTAAGTTCTATTGGATTCAATTTATGATTTGATTATTTGAACAATTTAATTATGTTTAAAACTAATTTTAGTTTTCTAATAACTTTGATTTTTAATCATTGTGTAATTGATTATTAGAATTAAAATTACATAATTCAAATTGATGATTGTGTGAATGAAGTTATTTAAACTTTAATCCATAATTTTCACTTATATCTTATCATGTGTAGGTCACCATTAATTACCTCTCACAAGGTTCACTAAAAACATAATTTTATCAAACTTGAATCCCAAAGTGTATTGTTTTTGTCCCAAGATTTTTAAAAACCTATAATTTTATTTTGTTAATTTAATTGTTTCTCAAATCAATTAATCAATCTATTTATTTTATAATATTTAATGTTTTTAGGTTAATCAGTACTAGCACTTTTTTGTGATTCGTTGTGGACTCAACACCGTTCTTACCCTTTACTATTAAGGGTAATTAGGCACTCTTTATTGATTATTTTTGACCGATCACGCAACAACTATCAAGTTCATTGATAAAATTATATCGTTGTGTACTTCTAATTAATTATAAAAACATAATGATAGATAACAATACGTTTATATAATCGAGAAAATAACAATAACGTAAATAACATATTGCGATATCTTAAGCATTATAAGTTTTGAAAATACATTAATGAAATAACATTATTGTGTATTTTTAGTTGTAAAACACAATTATAAATAATACGTGTATATAATATATAAAAAATAATAACAAAAATAATAAAATGATCTAAAACATAAAAAATAATAATAAATATATATAACCAACGAAGAAGGTGCGGAGGGTGTGGAGGAAGCGGGTCAAGTAGAAGATGTAGAACCAAAAAAAGACCCGACCCGAGGGGCGGGGCCCAGGGGTAGCAGAGGAACCATTGGAGCGGGGTGGTGTTAGTCCGGCGCTAGAACCACCGCGTGTAGGGCGGGGATGGGGCCCAGGGGGACGAGGCGGCGGTGCTGGTACAGGAGGAGGTGGAGGACGACGGAGAGGATGATGTACGTCACGATGGAGGTGAAGAGGAAGGACCACGTGGAGCCCCATGATTGGGTGTGGCTCAACCGGAAATTCACAATTTCAGGGTGCTCTGATAGGTAATAAACCATCGTTTTGGGGCTCATCATCCTGCCGGAACACCGATGTGTGGCGGTGGCTGGTGGCTACTGGTGGTTGCCGGCGGCGATTCAACAACGTTAAACTTATTAAGGTGGTGGTTAAAGGGTTGTGACTTGTGAGGAAGAGCAGGATTGAGGGTTAAGTTTGTTTGTGGGTTGTGACCTACGGCTCCCCACAAAACATCGGATTGGTGGTGATGAAGGAGGTTGTTGTGGTTGTGATTGGTACTTATGGGGCAGTTGTGGTGGTGACCGAGTGGTTGTGGCAGTGGTGACGGGGCTATTGTGGTCGCGACCGGGTGGTTGTGGCGGTGGTGACGGGGCTATTGTGGTGGTGATCGAGTGGTTGTGGCAATGTGATAGGGTTATTGTGGTGGCGAATGGGTGGTTGTGTTGGCGGTGGGGTGGTTGTGGTGGTGGTGATGGGGTTGTCATGGTGATGACCTGGTGGTTGTGGTGGTGGTGATGGGGGTGGTTGTGGTGGTTGTGATTTGAAAGGTTTTTATGTGTGTTTTAATTTTAAAGGTAGTTTCATTATTTTAGTAATAATTATAACAAAAAACATTAACAGTGTTACTTATTTAAACTCAAATAGAGATAAAATGAAACATATATACTCAAATAAAGATAACATGAAACGTTAGGGGCCGGATGGCAATTTTGAAACCGTAGGGATGCAAGTGGTTAAAATGAACAAACGTCAGGGATGCAAATGGTAATTTACTCTATATGTATCCCTGCAGTTTCAAAGTTTCAATTTGCCCCCTAAAGTTTATTTTTGTCTCCATTGAATCCAAATGACTAACTCCGTTTAATTGTTCAGTTAACTCTTCATGAAAAAGACTAAATTGCCCTTAGGAATAAAAAAAAAAAAATAAAACTTTGTGGGACCACCAACATCATCATCATCTTCTCTTTTGACCCACACCACCTCCAAACCTCACGCACACCATCACCCACTTCCGCCCATCAACATAAGCAACACCACCTCCACTGCTACCGACCACCTCAACCCACACCACCGCCATTATCACCGGCCTCCACAACCCCCACCACCTCCATTCTCGCCGCCCTCCACAACCCCTACCACCACCTCCACTGCCGCCAACCACCTTAACCCACACTACCACCACTATCGCCGCCATCTACAACCCCCACCACATTCACTACCACCGGCCTCTACAACCCCCACCACTCCACTGCTACCGACCACCTCAACCCACACCACCTCCACTGTCATCGGCCTCCACAACCACCACCACCTCCACTGTCGTCAGCCTTCACAACCCCCACCACCTCCACTATCGTCGGCCTCCACAACCACCACCACTCCACTGTCGTCAGCCTCCACAACCCCCACCACCTCTATTGCCGCCGGCCACCACAACCCAGATGTTTCAGAAATCAAAACTCCCACAAATCACCGATATGGGTTCACTCTACTCGAATTCTTCAACGAAGAAGAATAATCCACCACTGAGAACGAAGATGGGTTCACTCGACACGAATCTATCGAAGTCTTCATCACCAATCAGAAGGTTATAATCATTAAACCTAATTTCAACTGCAAATCGAAACTCTAAATCATGATGTTTCTGAATCTGTGATACAACCCTTTGACAACCACTTCAATAATCATCTACTTTAATCTATTTTTGCTGTAATTTCTTCTTTTGAAGCTTCGTATTTTCAGTTACAAACAACACATGTGTTGTTTGATGAAGAAGGGATTATGGTTATTGATAAGTATCCAGCTTCAGAAATTATACGATTTGAGGGGATTAATATTGATTCTTGAAAGAATCCAGATTTTAGCATTTTGATTTCACTAGTGGGTCTTGTTTGGAAGCTCAGGTTAAATGAGAATGAAAACAAGCTACGAGCTTTAGTACTTATGTTTAATAGATTACAATAAGATATTGATGGTAAAGAGGATAAATTTTTGATGTTGAGACAACAGTTGGGGGTGGGGGTGGGGGGGGGGGTGGGGGAGGAAGAGTGAGTGAGTGAGTGTGTGTGTGTGTGAGGAGAGAGAGAGAGAGAGAGAGAGAGAGTTAGGTGGGTGGATCAAGGTGTGAGTTAAGGATAGTTCTGTCATTTTATAAAAAATTAACTGAACAATTTAATAGAGTTAGTTATTTGGATTCAAATGAGGACAAAAATGAAACATTAGGGGTAAATCAAGACTTTAAAACTGCAGGGATACAAGTGGTTAAAATGAGAAAACATCATGATGCAAATGGTAATTTACTCATATATATATGACATAAAAAACTAATATATTTGACATAATAATCAAATTGTCATCCTTTTTAAAATAATATAATAACATGTGTCAAACTTACTATCTTTTCTAAACTTTTTAAATTACATACTATTCTTTTACTACCACTCTACGCATATTAATGTATATTATATTTTTTTTATAATAACACTGCTTATAACAAAACAAATAATATTATAACAGAAAGTTAAACTTGGCTATTTGCCAATATATCGGTAGTTAAGGTGAAAAATGCGAAGAAAAAGCGTTGAACCCAATGTTTTGAATGGCAAAACGGTTGACTTGTTTTTTTTTTCAGAACTAGTGAATTGTTTTTTATTTAACTAACTTCTAATCTTTTTTATCACATATACATGCAATATCTTCTTTAAAAACAGCTAAACATTTACTAGCTTATATTCTATCTCCTATATAGGTAACATACTTATTGAAAATAATTCTTGATTGCTAATAATGCATGTGACATTGAAGCAAAACACGTCTACAACATATTTAAATACATAATAATATCTACAAAATATACGAATCTTGTGTTTAGATCTTGACCACGAGCTTAGCATCTTATAGTGTTTGGACAAACTATCTAGTTTACTATTGCTTGTACTTTGTGCATGAAAACTTATATTTTAATTGAAAGACTTTTCAAGATAGAAAAACATATTATCATGGAAGACTTTTAGAAGTCAACTAATAAAAGCAATTTAATTTTGTGGGTAACTGATAACTTGTCTCACTAATAGAAAATATCGTATGAAACAAAAATAAAGATAAAAAGATATAAAATGACAATTGTATGCACGTCATCGTCATCATGAATCGTTAGCACCGTTTTTTTCAAACCGGTTCTGTTGACTGTTGACTAGGTTTTTTGTTATGTGATCAAATCTTTTTTTTTAAGCGGTTTGGTTAATAAACATCGAACCTCTTTACTGGTTTGGACCGTTTTGAAACTGGTTTTTTACCGGCTTTGGATGTTGGGCTAGCAAACTGGTACACAAACCAGCGGTTCGAATCACTCTGGAACTAGTTTAGCTAATATCGATTTTATTACTAAAACTGAAACTTATTTAATTGGTTGTTTGCCCACCTCTAGCATATAGTTCACTGTGTGTACTATGAACCATCGTCAATACATGAATGTGTCATACTTATACACATAACACATATAATAGTTACTAACATGCATACAAACCACCGACATCAAGGTTCATTTTGGTGTAGCGTACAAGGATCCGGATGTGACATTTGTATTTTAGTTAGAGTATGTGCATGCGTCTGTATACTATAAGTGTTTTTTAGATGTATTTTTGTAATGACTTAGTTGTACTATTGTCATGCATGACATGTATCAAACATAGATATTTCGGACGCACAATAATTGTAAGTTAGAAAAAGTGTGGTCATTGGGTTAGACGTATCGTTGTAATTGGATTTGCACTCGGTTATAATTGGTTTAAACACACAGTTGTAACTAGTTTAGCCACAGTTCCACTATTGTAATTAGCTTAGGTGCACATTCCATAATAGTTTTGACTCACAGATATAATAAACAATAAATCAACATTTATTAAACATGATCATTTTAATATGCAATACTACATTCAAATTAATATAATAGATTCTTGATTTTATAGTGGTACTCTTTTAGCAATGAACTATGCAAAGTTATTTGAGTTTAAAATAGTTAACGATAACAACTAGATTTACTTGATAGATTTTAAAACAATTAAGTTATAGTATAAAGATAACTGCATAACTTACTACATAAAATCGGTAGCTAGATATAACGAGAGTCATAAAGAGAGTGAGGTAAGCAATTATGTAATAATCCTTTTTTATCATATTTAGAGCATGATATACAAACGTTATATGGTTTATGTAAACGTTTATATGGTTTGTGTAGTCGTCTGTTTAAATTATATATATTGTTGGTCTCTAAAATTAAAAAAAAAATAAAAAATAATCAATGTAACGTGGCCGGTTTTGCACCATAACAATATAATTTTGTACCCAATCTGTAGCCCGAATCTTTTTCTAACATATTAATAGGTATAACTGGATTCAGTTGGTAATATATTAATATTCACTTAGTTATTATTTCGTGTGGTTAATGCACACATGTAACAAATACTTTAATACACATTTGAAAATGTCATTCTAGTTTCCAAGTAAAGTGAAAGCGAAGTATCATATAGTCAAGTCTTGCATATTACCAAGATTTTCCTTGATATTTTATAAATTGTGATATAACTAAATTTATACGTATACAAGTACAAATTAATACAATACTCGATACAAATTAAGACAATAAATATTCTTAAAAACATAGTCGTACATTTATCATTAAAAAAATTTACAATACTCAATATTGCTCAAATCATTACAAGATTTTATCCTATCGCGACGACAAATGTGATCGTCATAGCCTATCGCAACGACATGTCGTCGCTATTGGGTTAGTAGCCATAGTTTCGTTGCAATTGGTCAAAAGTTTGTTGCCATTACCACCTATCGCGACGACATGTCGTCGCTATGTCGCTATTTTTTTAGTTTTATAATTTAAAATTAAAAATAAAATATCTAACCCGGGACCCTATGGCGACGACATGTCATCACGATAAAGGTTTGGTAGCCAAAAACCTAACTCACCCTGTAGCAACGACATGTCGTCATGATAGGGTGACCTAAAGCGAGGACATCATATCGTCGCCATAGATCTAGTTGGGATAGGGTTTAGTTCTTGTAGTGAACTAAATAACTCAAAAAAATTCCTATGATAACCCTATAATTCTTTTAAAACTAAAGTAGATTATAATTAAGCGATTGTTGCTATTAAACCTGTGTAGATGGACATAGATCTTGATAATGGTGTTGAGTGGATTGTCTAACCATTTGGGACCAAAAAAACTTTCTAGACATGTACAAGTATCTCTTGTTTTTTTTTACTAAGAAAGGTCGTTATTTTTATAATAGAACTCAATATATATATATATGAGGGTAAGTATACATTCAGAGAATACATTAGTTAGAAGAAAGATATCAGCACAAATGAAGAAAAAGATACGCATTTAAGGAAGTAAGGAACTACATGTCTTTCTCTTCTCTTGAGATATAATTTGGTCACTTTTGAGTTGGTTATTAGTAGTACCCTGAACATAAAAAAATATTAAAAAATCTATTATTAATATCGTTGTCAAAGCACTAAATTAGGTTTCACATGTTACATTGATATCTGAGTCGGGTATGAGTTCATGTACTAGATATATTATTAATGTGGAAAATATTAAGCCTTGAAGTGTTCTAGTCATGATGCATTACGCTTCGAATTGGCTGGTGTCATCCAAACGTGTAACGCTTTGACTTAGTAGGTATGTATGAAGCTGAGTTATCTTTGTCTAGATATCTGAAGCCTTTGCAATATTGGTAGTCGAATGAGGTGCTCAAATACTTCAATAGGTTGTGAATTTAAAATTAACTAGTACTAAGCCCCTTACGTTGGAGCGGGGTATAATATCATGTCAAATAGCACTAATATCACATCATCGTCACTCCAACACCGAAAACTCATATTAAAAATGAAATAAAACGATAAATTAAATAAAAACAAACGGAAAGTGAAAGTAAAAATGTTGAATCACGCATGTGAGACATAAAATATTAAAAACAATAAGTAAGTCGATTGAGGACCCGCACGTTACAACAGAGCCATTAAACGGAAAAAAATGATGTAACATCGTTAAACCACATAAGCACGTTACGACATGTTACTCTCAAAATTTAGACCGAAAAGTAAACAGAAAGTTTGTAAATAGGGGTCCAAAGGAAAATTTGTAGTACTTAAATTGTAAAAGTTGTAAAAGTATTGAGTTTAAAAATAAAACTTTCAAAAAAAGAAAAGAAACAAATAAAAAATATATACAACTCTTAATGCTTATGGTATTACAACCGATGCAACTCTAACTTGATAATTAGTAATATTTAAATTATGAGTCGTCCATAACAACAAAATTCAACCTATAATCTAATTATATAAAGGTTTGATGTTTGATACTTACAATAGCGGTATACATTTAAATACTTACAAATGCAACAACATATGTGGTATTCAGATTTTTAAAAAAAATTGTGTTTTACAAATGTTAAAGCTATAGAACTTAAAATCTTTTTATACATTTGTTCTTCAAAATAAACAAAAAACTATAATCTTTTGCAACTTGCACCCTTATCTATTTCTTTACCCACGCTTTCCAGCCTTATCCCACGTGATCCCAACAAAATAAACACGACAAATTATTTTCAAAACCAACCCTCAAGAATAGAAACCTGTCACAACACACCAATAACTCTTTGTTTCTTACAATTCTGCAACCCTAATAAATCTCCCTCCGTACCACTTCTCTTTCCACTACAACTACTCACACTCGAAATTTCAACTCCAAACAACCTTAAGTTCCGAACCGGTTGAACACGTTGTTCAACCGGTTTAATGTACCGGTCTGTATCACCCGCACCAGTGTTCGACTCCCAGTCGATGTAAAATTGTTTATCCGGTCCGGTTGAGCTCAAAAAGCTGACGATATCGCCAGCTTTCAAGCTCTTCTCTTTCACGAACCGACTCCACCCTTTCGTTAACACGTAACTCTGGCTACTATTCCAATACGAGTACCGAAACCGCCACACTTTTGAATCGTTATCTTCAAAATGCAATAAAACACCCTTTGAGGTTGTTCCATTCGGCACCGGGAAGTGTTTCTCCGCGTGTTGCTTCGGGATCACGAGCCGGTTTAGCTTCCCGACATCGCTCGGGGTCACGGTTTTCTTAAACAAATGTTCTCGTAGCCAAACCGAACCCGGTTGGCCTGAAGAATTGAATAATATTCCTCCTGGATAAATGGCTTTGTGTGAACTGCAGTTTCTTTTGCTTTGCTCTAGCTCATCATTGTATGTGTGTTTTCTCAGCATATCAACAATCTCTGACTTCGAATGAGAGCTCAAGAAGCTTGCTTCAATGGCGGATTCTTTATCGTCGTCTGCGACGACTTGTTTGAAGTTTGTGACGGCGTCTCCACCGCGAAAGCGTCGTACCGCGATGTCGTACGCTTTTGCAGCCTCGTCTTCTTCGTTGAATGTACCAAGCCATACCTGTAAGATTCACAAGAAGTAAGATCATACAAGTGTTTATGGTGGATGTTAATATGTTACGATTGTTGAAAAATAGTAAACATATGTTAGATATTATAACATTTTGTATAGTATAGGGTGCATTATGTAAATATTTGCTTATACTTTGTATTTATAATTTTTATTGGTGAGTATAAAAAAATAAATATAAAATCTCTTGAAAGAGATTTTATTAAACTCTTGTATGGTATCAGAGCATGTAAATTAATAATACCCTTTGGTGTTTCTCGTAAATCTGAGCTCCCCATCGGCCGTTTGGTTGTGGGACAACACCTTTGTATCTTGACGACGGTAGCTTCCTCAACGGGGCTTCCACTTCCACCCCTCCTTCTGGGTCAAGAACCACGCTGTCTCCGCTGCCGACCCGACAAAGCCTCGTCTCTACCGTCGGTGTGATGGTTATCGGCGGAGAAGCGGCGGAGATCGTTTGACCACTGGTTGTGGTTTGATCATCTGTGCAACTTTTATTCATTTCTAGAGGGGGATATTAGAGTGCTAAAATGAGGTTGGATAGTTGTTTCCACAGAGAGAAAAGTTGTGTGTATATATAGGGAGATATCAAGTCTTCATGTGGGTGATTTTATACTTTTCATGTTGTAATATAATAAATGCTAGTTGATATATTTGTGTGTATAATATGTCATATGGAGAAAAAAGGCCAAATATATGTAGGTAAGAACTAGGAAGGTTCGTAGACATTTGGAAAAAATATAACACTAGTAGTAGTCATA